>RJVU01071404.1:4869210-4914832 GCA_003731715.1 Anabarilius grahami
ATGGCAAACTAGTAGCAACCGTTTAATCAGTGGAGAATACTCCTAAATACGAAAAACCAGCTCATCCAAGATCAACAGTAAGCCTGAGCCAAGATACCTGAAGAACTCTATCAGACTTAACTGAACTCTCTTGTCCCTCACGTTCTCTGGCCTTCCTTCAGCCTCCCAGGGGGATAAATCAAGAGACCTGCAGACCTGTAAATCAACAGGACAGGGCTCTGCAAAGGTCAGGCCACATGTAATTACAGCTAATTAAACTGTGCCAGGGAGATGGAGTCGAAATTTACCACCACTCATTAAAGCCGAGGAGACGGCGCTAATTGGACATCAACCCTCCTGTAACTCACTGCCCTGTTAACTGTCATGCTGAATCGCCTTCATAAGTCACGATCAATGTAAAACATCAGCAAGAGCTTTCGAATGAAGCATAGCCACGTGCACAGCATAACTGCAGGGAGAGGAACCACCAGAGCGAACTGAGCTCTGAGCTCTATTGCACACATTATGAACGCAATGTTACAACATATTTAATTACATTTTTTTTTGCAAAAAATGGATGTCAATAAACATACTATTTGGTGGACCTTTTTACCTTTTAATATATTTTCTGGAAGCTCTGTGCAACGCTGGAAAATATAATAATAATAATGACCTAGCTGATGTCAACATTGTAAAAACTGAATTGAAGTGTTAATTATTGAATTGTTTAAATCAGACTTTTATTGCCAGTGCGTAAAAGAGCTCAGTGAATTCAAGCGTGGTACTGTGATAGACAGCGCTTGAAATGGGCCGGTACACGCCGGTACCGGCACTTCTCTATTTTTACCTTTAGCATACCGCCAGTTGACCTTGCGTACCGGCACTTCTGACATGTTGCACGTATGGAAGCCCACCCCTCCCTTCTTCAGGGACGCGTTTTGAACCGAGCATCGGGAGTACCGGCACTTTTATTTTTCCACTTCAAGCACTGGTGATAGGATGCCACCTTTGCAATAAGACAGTTAAAGTTCATCCCTGCAAGTGTAACCCTTCCAGTCCTGCTCACCCTGAGACTAGGTTTACCTGCATAGCTCTTACTATCTTGCCTCCATTACACTAGAAATTCCACAGTCAGTTGTAGGTGGTATTACTGTAAAGGGGAAGTGTTTAGGAACAGCAGCAACCCAGTCATGAAGCAGAAGACCAAGTCACAGCGCAGGGTCACCGAGTGCTGAGGCTCATTGTGTGTAAAAGTCGCCAATGCTCAGCTGATTCCATAGCTGAAAAGTCCCACACTTTGTAACGTCTGTCAGAGGGTTTGAAGTCTGCCCAGATGATATAGGAAACAGGAGTCGAGAAGGAAAGCCCAAGGCAAATAAACTGGTAGTCCCATGAGTCTTTATAGAATGGTTCGCGCAAGCACACTACAATAACATACATGTAAAAGAGTGGGTATAAAACAGAAAAAGAAACACTCTGATAAATGCTACAAAACAAATCAAAGTGAAATCAGTCAATGTTAGAGCGGCCATCTCTCTTTTCACTTAAACTCTCTCTACTCTACCTGTCCATGTGCGCCTACATAGAGTGCATAGGCACAATAATGTATGCCATAGAAGAACTCATCTCAGTGCACATCAAAATTCATGGACAGTATTTAAAGTTAGGTGGTCGTTACAACTTCCACTGGCATTAATATTAGCACAAAAACTGTGAGGCGGGAGCTTCATGGAATGGGTTTCCATGGCCGAGCAGCTGCATGCAAACATCACGTCACCAAGTACAATGCCAAGCGTCGGATGTTTGTTTTTTGGGTTTGTTTTCGGTCATTTGTTTTTTGGGTTTTTTTGGGGGGAGTGATGAATCATGTTACCTTTTGCCAACTGTAAAGTTTGGTGGAGGAGAGTTGCTGTTTTTTCAGTGGTTGGGCTAGGACCAGGCCTCCTTGTCCAACAGTGCCTGATCTCACAAATGCTCTATTGGATAAATGGGCAAAAATTCATACAGAAACAGTCCAAAATCTTGTGGAAAGCCTTTCCAGAAGAGTGGAAGCTGTTATAGCTGCAAAGGGGGGACCAATTTCATATTAATGTCTATGTATTTAGTATATGACACCAATACATTCCCTGTTGGTGTAATGGTCAGGTGTCCCAATACTTTTGTCCATATATATGTACATTTTATAAATATTTATACATTTTAATTGAAAATATATAGAAATGCAATTTTTTTGTTATATATATATACACACTACCATTCAAAAGTTTGGGATCAGTACGATTTTTAATGTTTTTAAAAGAAGTTTCGTCTGCTAACCAAGACTGCATTTATTTAATTAAAAATACAGTAAAAACAGGAATATATATATTCTTGAGCAGCAAATCAGCATATTAGAATGATTTCTGAAGAATCGTGTGACATTGAAGACTGGAGTAATGATGCTGAAAATTCAACATTACCATCACAGGAATAAATTACTTTGTAAAATATATTCAAATAGAAAACAGTTATTTTAAATTGTAATAATATTTCAAAATATTCCATGTTTTTACTGTATTTTTAATTAAATAAATGCAGTCTTGGTTAGCAGATGAAACTTCTTTTAAAAACATTAAAAATCGTACCGATCCCAAACTTTTGAANTTGGGATCAGTACGATTTTTAATGTTTTTAAAAGAAGTTTCGTCTGCTAACCAAGACTGCATTTATTTAATTAAAAATACAGTAAAAACAGGAATATATATATTCTTGAGCAGCAAATCAGCATATTAGAATGATTTCTGAAGAATCGTGTGACATTGAAGACTGGAGTAATGATGCTGAAAATTCAACTTTACCATCACAGGAATAAATTACTTTGTATAATGTATTCAAATAGAAAACAGTTATTTTAAATTGTAATAATATTTCAAAATATTCCTGTTTTTACTGTATTTTTAATTAAATAAATGCAGTCTTGGTTAGCAGATGAAACTTCTTTTAAAAACATTAAAAATCGTACCGATCCCAAACTTTTGAACGGTAGTGTATATATATATATAATAACAACATTAAAAAAAAACATTAATTGTATCCATCTTGATTCTACTGCAACACATTGTTGTTTCTAGGCGACAAACACTTTTGCAAGTTGTCATACCATATAAATGATGTCTATGACTGTAAAATGATATAAAATGACATTCACTCAATAACAAATGTGAATAATATTTTTATAGCTGAAAAAATGAATTGAAAAAGGGCAGTATGAGGGCAGTTCTCCAGCACAAAAATGTGCTTCTCCACAGTGTACCATGCCAGAAAAATAATTTAAAATGACTGCCAAGATGTGTGACCAACAAAAATTGTATGGGTTTATTCAAAGCCATCCCTTCATTATTAACCATTTTATCAGCATTCTGTATGCATCATGTGTTTACAGAGTGAAGAAAATCTGTTACTCTGAGGCAACATCATGCAATAGAGAGTTAAGAGAAAGTGACATTTACAACAACTCATGAACAACATACATTAAGTGATGCAACTGCATGTGACTCACTCGCCATGATCTGCTCATCATCTCTTAATAGAAGATCCACAATCTGACCAGATTTCTGCAAACAGAAACCTGGAGTGTGATCACCCCTATTTCATAACTTCTCTATATTTTGTTATGCATGTCAGAATGTTCGTGTGTTATTCCCTTAAAATAAGTGACTCAGCAACTGTAATCTATTCTTTATCCATCGTTGGATCTTGACAAGCTTGCTTAACACTCCCCTCGGTTGTCAGCAGCTAAGACGTTCACGTTCTATCAGACTGTCTCTGTGATGTACCACCTTTCTCTCTCTCACTCTGTCCTTCACTTTCAGTCATTCAGTTTATTTCCCCTCTATTTTTGTAGTCAAACTGATTTATGCTATGTAATTATGCAACAACAAAAATATATATTATAATTTACACTTTTGCTATTGTGTTTTGTTTATTATGTTTTGTAATGAGGTACAATAAGAGCTGCAAAATTTTTATTTCACCATAAAATGACAACAGATGGTAGAGATGGTTTTGTGAAGTGCAGGTTCTAACAGCTGATCAAACAGAGCTTCTGCGAGGCAGCTAATATCTTACGCTTTGAAATCCATCAATTTGTCTCTTCAGCAAGGGATCCAGAATGTTGAGCTATTAGGATCACAGCTCAGTTCAACTATCAAATCCAAGATGTTCTCATAAAAAAGATTTTTGTCATATAGAACCATTTGGAACTCAGCATTTGTGATTTGTGATTGTACTATAAGCTTCAAACAACTGTTCTGTATATTTAATGTATGTGTTTACCACCTTTCTGTTCACAGGGCTGTGCACCATTCAGAACTGAATTAAGAATACCTTTTAAATTCCAGTTCATTTCCTGAAATTCAAAAGGCATTCATATAACCACTGCAATATTTGAATATATTTCATTTCACAGTAGGAATTAACCATAACATTTTATTATAGAGTACACACTGGAGAAGAAACAAAATATAAGCTGTGCTACCAGTACCTGTGTTGCCCTATCATATGAAATTTGGAGTGATGGTTGTGGCAAAAGACAATGCTAAACGTAGTAATGTGAAAGAAGAGTGATTTATTATACATAAGTGAAAATAAGTGTAAAAAGATGTGTTGATAATAATAATAGTGATGATGAAAATAAGCAAAAATATATTACAAATCGAAGCAAAATAAGCAAAATAATTAAACTCAAGACAAAAAGGGATGCGAGTGAAGCCAAACAAAAGAAAAGAACAGAACAAAACTCGTCTAACTTGTAATTAAACCTCTAACCTAACTAAGAGGAAAATAAAAGAAAAATAAACCCTTCAAAGTCAAACGCCCTAACTTACCTAATCTAGCTAACAAACCCAAAACTTACAGAGGGTGGTGTTCACTTTCTTACCTGAGTTGTCTATACATCGAATTACGAAAGTGTTGCACTATGTACGTCACATGACGTCTCAACTGTCCACCTTCCTCTTGGGCAGAGAAAAATGGCATCAAAAAACAGAAAAAAACAAAGGAGAAAAGTATCAAAACAACATTAAAATGAGATGGCAAACTAAAAGTGGTAAGGGTTAAAACTGTCACAGAGCAAACAATACCAGCGATACAAAAGAGCAACCCAGAGCAGAGAGTAAGGGGAGCCAAGCTGACTGTCTCTCGTTTATTTTGGCATGCTTTTAAATGCTGGCGTGAAACTTGATTGGCAGCGGAGGAGTTGATGTCATGCCATTTGGCATTCAGAGAGTTCAGAGAGGTTGAGTGAGACAGGGAGGGAGAGAGAGACAGGGAGAGAGAGAGCGAGAGGGAGAAAAAACACACAGGTACCCCCACAGGGACGTAGCAATATGTTAAACACATTTTTTTTTATATATATATCCACGGTCAACTGTTAGTGGGTTCATAACAAAGTGGAAGCAATTGGGAACAACAGCAACTCAGCCACAAAGTGGTAGGCCAAGTAATATCACAGAGCGGGGTCAACGCATGCTGAGGTGCACAGTGCGCAGAAGTTGCCAACTTTCTGCAGAGTCAATAGCTACAGACCTCCAAACTTCATGTGGCCTTCAGATTAACTCAAGAACAGTGTAGAGAGCTTCATGGAATGGGTTTCCATGGCCGAGCCGCTGCATCCAAGCCTTACATCACCAAGTGCAATGCAAAGCGTCAGATGCAGTGGTGTAACTAGACTCTAGAGCAGTGGAGACGTGTTCTCTGGAGTGACGATTCACGCTTCTCTGTCTGGCAATCCGATGGACAAGTCTGGGTTTGGCGGTTGCCAGGAGAACGGTACTTGCCTGAAAAAATGTTGTTTGTTTTTTTTAATTAAAAAAATACAGACAGTTTTCTGTGATGGGTAGGTTTAGGGATAGGGGTAGTGTAGGGGGATATAATATACAGTTTGTACAGTATAAAAACCATTATGCCTATGGAGAGTCCCCGTAAACCACATATACAAGTATGTACGTGTGTTTCTTTAAAAAGCAATTCCACTTCCTGTAGTTCTTACTCATTACATTTCAACATCATGTTGTGCCTGAACAATTCAATTCAAATCCAAACACAAACTGAACCAATTCTTAAATTCTGAATGTTGCCAACACTGTTGCTCAATATAGAAAATGATTACGACTGTGCATCTTTAGAAAGTCAACATTCTACAGTGCCATAGAATCACTCACCCATTAAGATGCAACATGTGCTGGAGAAGAAACAAAATGGAGTTCATCGCTCTGTGCCTCAGCCACAAGCACCTTCATATATAATATAAAAGAGATCTGGAAAATAGGAAAAATAAGTATTTTACAACTGCACTTCGCATATGATGTTCAATGGGCATGGAGCTAGTCCCTGACTGTGCCCTGAAGTGAAAAGCTGAACCCCAACAAAAGTGATGCAAACTCTTTGTGAACTTTCTAAGACTGGCAGAGGTTATTTATTTGTTTACTCAATATCTTTATGCTCGCAAGGCACCCTGATGTAGCACTGTTGCTTGTGGAGGTGTGCCGTGCGAGCAAAGACACAGGTGGAAAGCTTGTTATCTTGAAGAGGGCACAGCTTTTCCCACACAGGGCACATTCATCAAGACTGAGAGGGCCAGACAAGGTTCCTCAACATTTTTCCTCCAGCACGCTTCTGTTCATCCTGTAGCCTCTCATGTCTGCTTCTTTCCATTCCATGCTCACCTTCAACCTCATATTTCCATGCTGAACTGCAGAGAGCTTTTGCTTCCTCTCCCATGGCTCATCTGTCTTCTCAACACCTCCCTTTCAGCTTGACTCCCCCCTGTTCCTCTCTCCCCTATTCTGCCTTTCATTTTTACTTCTCTTCTTTTGGCATCATTCTCACATTCACTCATCACCTCATCTCCCCTTGCATCATGTCTGGGCACATTCAGGCTCCGTCACACAAGGCAACATCTCCCACCACTCCAGTTCTCCTGCCAGTGTGGAATGGCTGAGAACACATCCCTCAATAGAATGAGTTTCCCCTCGACGAGTTAGAATCCTACAGGTGGTTTGAGTGTTTGTTTCTGCAACACAAATAGAAAGATATTCATGTGTTTTTCAGAGAGAACACATTTTACTGAACTAGCAGTGCCTGCAGCTGTGCAGCTGTAGTACATACTGTGCGTACAATGATCATTTGCTTACTGCGGTTAATAATGGTGCTTGTAAAGTGGTGCTTATTATGTTTTCCACTGAATAATTGTTGGCGAGTAACTTGTCCAGAAAAGGTATGAATGATACTTCAAATCATGTCACTTGTTTAAGAGAGGTGTGAGCTGACAGTGACAAGCAATGTTTCTGTCCACATCAGATGCGACTGCTACGAGACATGACAAAATTATTCAAAAATCACAGCCAATCAAAAGAGTTTGTGGGCGGAGTCTCTCTGCAAGAGTACTGCACTCCCAACAATGTCAATCATAATCAATCATATAAAATCAATTATATATATTAGCCTAATTCATTTTAATATTATTACAAATACATACTGAGTGACTGAAACAATTTTTACAGAATACATAAGTACAGAAGAATACATTTGTTTTTGAGTTCACAGTTTGAACATTCTTAGGGCTTTTCACACTGCGCTTAAACCCTGGTAACTGTCGTTCTAAACACCGCTTTTAACCTCGGGTAAAGGAGCGTTTCACACTTGTAATTTAGATGCGGGGTTAGCAATGCTTTTTACCCAGAGTTATGAAACCCGGCTCTGGAGGGTTTTTGTGGTGTTAACTCCACATTCTGGTGCCAAACTTGTACAGTGTGAAACAATGTGGTGTTAAAATGTCACAACTAGATGCTTAGCAACCGACAACCAACCGCGTTCCTTATATTCACGCGTTTTGGGCAGTCACGGAAACACAGTGTGATGTAGTTGTTTCTGCGTATAATAGGAAAAATGTCAAACGGCAATGGAAAAATGCGACAATTGGAGTAAAGATATTACAGTCAGCAATGTGTAATATGAGGACAAGCAATGCTAGAGCCTTTATGTTAACGGATCACGGGCTGCGTTTGTCCAGTCAGTGACACTGACACTGCAAATATGCAGATAAGGACTTTATCCCAGGGTTTAGGAATGTGCAGTGTGAAACGGTAGCTTATGAAAACCCAGGATTAACTGTTAACCCCCGGTATAGTATGAGCAGTGTAAAACGTAAATAAAGATAACCCAGGATTTCATTTACATGGGGTTTAGAATGACCCTGGATTAAAGGGATATTTCACCCAAATGATTTACTCACCCTCAAGCCATCCTAGGTGTATATGACTATCTTCTTTCAGACGAACACAATCGGAGACATATTTAAAAATATCTTTAGTCCTCCAAGGTTTATAATGGTTGTGAATGGCTGCCCAGATTTTGAAGAAAAAAAAAAAAAAAATGCATCCATCCATAAAAAAAAAAAATCCATATGACTCCAGGGGGTTAATAAAGGCCTTCTGAAGTGAATCGATGAGTTTACGTAAGACGAATATCCTTATTTAAAACTTTATAAAGTAAAATATTGAGCTTCCGACGCAAAAGCCGCATGCATTCAACAATGCCATGACGTACTACACTATGTCCTACGCTATAACGTGCAGTACTTCATGTCATTGTGTAGAACGTCATGGCATTGTGTATATGTCACGGAAGTAAACGCTTTTTGGACGTACGTCGAATGCGTGACTGTCGCGTCGGAAGCTCGTTATTTTACTTTATAAAGTTTTAAATGGCGTAGTGTAGAACGTCATTTTTAAAATATTTTTAAAATTAGGATATTTTTAAATATATCTCCAGTTGTGTTTCTCTGAAAGATATACACCTAGGATGGCTAGAGGGTGAGTAAATCATGGAATAATTTTCATTTTTGGGTGAACTATCACTTTAACTATTTCAGGCGTGTGTTTCCTTTAATTTGTTTTCAAGATCTGAGGTGAATTATCCATTGTCGTTTTCAGTGTGGTTATAAAGGTCATGCAAAATGATAGTCAAACTCACTTTAGACGTTGTTGTTCCAGCCGTGATGTTATATAAATAGAAACGTTTATAAAAATAGAATCCCGTCGCTTGTTGCATATCGTTATCATGTTTGGTTAGGAAAACACACTAAATTAAAGGTGCTGTATGCGATTTCTCAAATTCGTTGTTGAACACTGTTGATATTTGAAATCAACCCAAACAAACTCACCTCTCTCTTCATTGTCCCGCCTCCAAAACTCACACTCCGATACTAACCACCCTGCTCCGAATCGGTCTCGAACCTCAGACCGATCGCTATGCCCAGGCATAAACCTTCATTGTAGTGATATTCTTTTGAGCTCTTTTGTATTGTGTCCCGTCTCTCGTTCTGCAGTTTGTTTTTTTTGTTTTATTTAAATTATTATTATTTTCAAATCTCCCTCTTGCTCGTTCTCTCTCCTCGACAGTCATACGCCCCCTAATGCTGATTGGTTACACGTTTGTTGTTGGTATCGGCCCGACTAACTTCCAAACAGTGTATTTTAAATAATACTGAGTCCACCTTTAAAGCAGAACTAAGTAACTTTTTTACCTTCATAAATAGTTTTCTAAGTCCTTACGATGGTTAATTGACTTGTAGTGGTGTGTTTGAGGCGTGCACTAACCCCCTCTGGCACGTCTACGCTAGAAAACAGCACTTGCAAGTTGAGCTGCGCCGACCCGACACAATCTCACCTCATGTTCACGTTCACGCGAGAGTGACAAAATGCTTTACGCTAATTCAAAAACAATGTATATATTATGACTTTATAAGACAATTTCGAAAATTACCCACCTCCATCGAGATTTCTTGTACTGTATTTGCAAAACTACTGCACTGGTGAGCGTTGTAGTCGTTGTAGTCCAGAGCTGCGCTTGGAGTATTTACGACAGTGTGATTCACTGAAGGAAGGCAAATCTTACTGAGTTCCGCTTTAACAAGGAAAATATACCTTTTATCGTGTGTCTCGGCATTGTGTTTGGTTAGGAGATGGTGTAACTACCAAATACCCAGAATATATCATCAACCATCTACAGTGCCAGTGGCCTAACAACCACCCAGAACACAATACCAACCCCCTAAAAACCTTTCAAAACCCCTAGCAACCAATTACCACTGGACTAGCAACCACCCAGAATACCAAGCAAACAAATTCTAATGAATCTTGACAGGCATTGTTGTGGTGGAGGTATATGGGGGTTTGGTCAGGTTTCTACGCATACCCCAAAAAGAAATCCTACAAGCCACTCTGAATGCATGTGTGTGTGTGTGTTTTCTGACTGGAGACCTCCCGCATTTGAGTCTTTCTGTCACGCTAATCACCTACACAGCAGCACATCAGGTGAGCAACAGATGCTGTCTAACACTCCAGTTGCTTCCTAATTCAATTATTCTGCCCGTTTGTTTTCAGGTCACACTGCCAGCATGCTTCACAATGGCAAGCAAACTGGGCCAGTTCACACCTGCCACCAGTGAAGGTGAAGAAAGAGGAAGAGAGCAGAATTCAGATGAGAGGTCTCGTCCGCTGCGCTGGTGTGGCTGCAAGTCAGCAGGGCTTGAGCTTGATGCTGCTTATTTTCAGAGCATCTGACAGTGTGATTCATTTCTCCTCTGCAGTCCAACAGACTGTAAGGTGAGAACAAGAGCAGAGCCTGGGGATGTGTGTACACAGAGTGCGTACACTTGGATACTCGCACTCGCGCACACACCTCTCGAACTCTCTCCACGTGTCAGCAGAGGATGGAAGAGGGTGAGGATAAGAGCAGCCTGCAGCAAGGTGAGACCGTATGTGTGTGTGAAGGCTACAGCTGTGATTCAGTGACAGGTTGAGGAGAGAGACACACGCATGATGTTCACAGCAGTGCTCAATACCAGAAGTGACATCTTCAGTGTCTGTCTCATGCTCCAGTGAGATTTCTATCCACATCCATGGGCATTTTCACAGAGGGGTCAGAGAAGGGCTGACTCATGCACTGACAGTTTATTTGCAAGCTCAGATACATGAATTTATAAAATACCAAATAAATGTATAAAGTTACAACCAAGAATTTTGTCATTACTTGGAGAAAGCTATCCGTTAGTAAGTTATCCGTTAGGACCACAGAGCTTTCAACAAATCAACTGAGCCTTAAAATGTCATGTGACTTATTGAGTTGGAGCCAAAGGAAATAACATCATGGCAACACTGGCTAGCTGATGGGACCATAAAACGTGTTACGTGCCCAACATAACAAGCTGTTATGTTAGAGGCAGCAGAAAAGGCTAAATAAATAAATGCTTTAAGAGCCCTTCAAACAATCAAACACTGGTTATTAAAAAAAAGTACTGTATTATAATGAAATATTAGTGACATAGACTATTGTTCAAAAGTTTGGGGTTAAACTTGTTTTTAAGGAAATTAATACTTATATGCACTAAGGATGGATTCAATTTATCAAAAGTGACATTAAAGACATTGATAATCTCAATAAACAAAATACAGTGCACAGCATAAATGAGTACACCCCCTCTGAACAAATACAAAAGATGTATTTTCTTTATGATCACTAATACAATTCATGGAAAGATGGCAAAACTAAAATGTATTAAACATACACATAATAAAAACTGAGAAATATATATCATTAATAGCCATAAAATAAGTAAATTAGCCAATTTTGTTTAAATTAAGGATTGCAGAAATGAGTACACCCTAGATTTAATTCAACGAATGTATAATATTCTAGTACTTAGTATGCCCTCTATAATTTTGAATATACTGCTCTGACCCTTCTTGGCACGGAGTGTACAAGTTCATGACAAATTGTCACATCTGTCCTGTTTAACACCTGGATGATGAGCTCTTTAAATGCCCTGATCTTTAATGGGGAGTGTTGCTCAACTCGTCTCTACAGAATCCCCCACAGGTGCTCAAGAGTGTTAAGATTGAGTACAATACATGTCCAGAGAAGGTTTCTCAGCTTGGGAGAATGCATATCCTCATTGTCATGTTGAAACAATGCCCAACAATGCAGGGAATGAGGAAAGGGTAACATCTTCGGTTTAAAGTTTGTGTATTAAATTACACAGTGGTGTGGGAATTCATGACAGCATTGATAAAGCACACCTCCCTCACACCTTCAGCACTCATGCTTCCCTATACAAGAGCTTTACTATCACTGAACTTTACTGTGGGAACCAGGCACTTCTTACTGTACTCCTCCTCTAGCAAAACCATCACATTTTGGATGCTGTTAGATCCAAAATGATTGATTTGGTCTCATGAGACCAGAGTATTGATTCCCAGAATCTATATTTTGTAAACATGGGCTTTGGAAATGGCTAACTGACTTTATTGTGCTTTGGCTACAGTAGGTAGTTCCAGTGAGAACAACAACCATGCATGTCATTTCTGCACTCTGTGAGATAAACAGTCACTCTTTTCATAGCTTTTGCTGGCACTGAGACACTCGCTTGGTATTTCTCCTGCTCTTTGTCTAGCAAAAAAATCCCTCATCACTAAATGAAAGCTTAAAATTAAGGCCTGGTTATTTCAGGGGCCTTGTCACAAGTCCATTGTTTTTGAATTTCTGTGTTACTTTTGCTATATTTTCACACTCAAAACAATGATTTGGTAATCCTCTTGTACCACTGTCCTCTTTTGTGCTAAGAAATAAGTCTCCTGACAGTTCTCTCCCAAGTGCTTCCACTGTTGTCAGCATTAAGTCTGAGAATGATTCAGTGGGCTATATAACACTTCTAATTGTCAAGAAATTACTTCTCTTTAAATGTTTTGGTTCAACACATTTACCTGCTGATCAAACATTGCCTTAAACTTCCACCAGAAATTTTTTATTTTGTTTCATTTAGTAACTTTTAGGAGGGTGTATTCATTTTTGCTACACAACATTTCATCACCTTGATAAGGACATTTTATTTTGCTGAATAATTTTGACATGCTTCTTTGGTAATTAATTCAGCAGACTTGATGGAACATTATATCTCTAAAGAACCCTAACATGTCTTCTAAATAGAGTAATTGCCCACTTTCTGAAAAGTTTCAGAGGGGCTGTACTCATTTATGCTGTGCACTGTATATAAATTATAAAAAAAAGTGTTCTTTTGAAATGTCCATTCATCAAATAATCCTGAAAAAAATGTATCACTGTTTCCTCAAAAATATTAAGCAGCATTGATAACAATAAGAAATATTTCTTCCAAATAAGCATATTACAATTATTTCTGAAGGATCATGTGACACTGAGGACTGGAGTAATGATGCTGAAAATTCAGCTTTGCCATCACAGGATTAAATTATTAAATAGTAAACATTATTTTAAATATTATTAATATTATAATACAAGTATTATTTCACAATATTAACATTCATTGTATTCAGCTTGGTGAGCATAATAGACTTCTTTCAAA
Source organism: Anabarilius grahami (assembly GCA_003731715.1). Classification (NCBI taxonomy): domain Eukaryota; kingdom Metazoa; phylum Chordata; class Actinopteri; order Cypriniformes; family Xenocyprididae; genus Anabarilius; species Anabarilius grahami. The sequence continues at coordinate 4,882,610 of RJVU01071404.1, forward strand.
AACATTTAAAAAAAAATCTTACTGACACCAAACTTTTGAACAAGGTGTATATGTTAATTAAAATATTAGTAACACTTTACAATACGGGTGCACTAATATGCATCAATTCATGCTTAACTAATGCACAGATAGTCATGTTTTAATGTATGACTCATGAAGAACTAAACCATTAATTTTAAGATTACTGCATCAGCAACTAATAAAGATTCTATATGATTAATATATTAAGTAATATATGAATTGTTATTAATTAAATACATCATAATGTATTAATTCCTTAATAACATATTTTATTAGCTAAAAGTGTAAATTCATGTGTTAACTACCACAATGGGTTGAAGCCATATACTTCAACATTCAGTTGTCTGCTTTAATTAATCATTAACTAATGATTTGAAAATGTATCATTATGTTATGACTTTACTTGTTGAGGCACATGACTATTAACTAATTGTTAAGTAATAAGTCATTAATGGGTTTTGACAGTTGCACATGCAGTGAGTGTAATGTCAGAGAATGTGGTTGAAGGATGGGTAAGTTGGGCTGCACACAAATATCAGCACACCAGAATCTGAACTACAGATTGATGTTGCACTGTGTTTAAAGTGGATGCGACCATTATCGAGTCATGCCACAATAGCTGTTTACACTGGACATGACAGACCATTGCAAGTCCATTTGTCCTTCATAACAGAAGTGACGTTTTGTTGTTTTGTTTTGTGTTGCGTCGTGCCACATCCAGTGTAGCATCACTATCACTGATTATAATGGGTTCTATTCTCTTTGTCCGGTCTAGACACAGTGTTACGAAATAGCAGTGCCTGGCCGTATGTTCTCAGTGTTCTGCCTTTGAATCCTTGACCTCAAGCTTAACCTGAAATATTCATACACCATGAACAACAAGGTTCTGGATGCAGCAGTTCATCTGGCACAGTGGAATCACGGTTGTAAATTTAAATCCATGGCTTAGTGTAGATGTCAAAACTATAATGACATATTACTTAACCCTCTACTGCACACATGTTGATGGCACATGAAAAAAAAATATCCCACATAATTTTTTGGTTAATTTGGGAAAATTTGATTGATTAATGCCTCAGGGCAACGTTGTGCAACAATGGTACAGAATCATAGAGAAAATTATCAACAAAATCAAAATCAAAATCAAAAAAAAAAAAAATGTCAAGAAATAAAAAAAATAAAAAGGGAAAAACACTTGAAAGACATTGATATATTGAATTTGATACATGCATAGGTCTGTATCATATAGTGTGTCATGCCATATAATTGATACTACATGTAATAAGATTTCACTCCGTACGAAACTTCAAAAAGCACTTCTTCTCTGCTGTGACATAGTGGTGTATGTTACAATTTTTTCACATCACTTTGGGTGTTCCTGCACACCCAGGAACCCTGCATCTTCCCTTCTTGTAACACATTATGGCCAATGTGAGATATTGTCCAAAACATCCTCGAAAAGTATCCCTTATCGCACAACGTTGCCCTGAGGCAACGAAAAGAAAAACTGAATTTCTGAACATGCTAAATAAAAAAAACTTCATAAAACCTGACAAAAGGCTTCTCTACACCTTCATACACACACACATTTTTTATGTACAGTTCATGTCATTTTAAATAAGATTACTAAAGCAAATAATCTTGCCTTCTTCTCACACCATTTTTCCCTGTGAGCATGTGTAAGAACAGGACGTCCCACCTTTAAATGATGCTTGATAGTGACTCCCACACTTTACTGAACTGTTCTTTGGTACTTTCTCAACCTTTCTAATTGGTTGTAATCATTTAAAGAAAAATTTACTAAACATAGGGCTTAAGAAAACTTTCCGTTGCCTAAGGGCAACGCTGTGCTGTAGAGGGTTAACAATTAGTTAATAGTCATGTGCCTCAACAAGTAAAGTCATAACATAATGATACATTTGCAAATCACTAGCTAATGATTAATTAAAGCAGACAATTTGAAGTTAAAGTACATGGCTTCAAACTATTGTGGTAATTAACACATTAACTTACACTAATAGTTAATAAAATATGTTACTAAGGAATTAATACATCATGAAACATTTAATTAAAAGCAATTCATATATTACTTAATCTAATAATCATATAGACTCTTTATTAGTTGCTGATGCAGTAATCATTAATTAATGGTTTAGTTCTTCATGAGTCATACATTAACTCATGATTATCTGTGCATTAGTTAAGCATGAATTAATGCATATTAGTGCACCCGTATTGTAAAGTGTTACCAAAAATATTTCCTCATACAGCGAAGTTTGAATAGTGTGGTTACAGCATCTGTTGCGGGGGTTAACAGGACAAACCCTTTTATTACAACAATATTTTTTATGTTTTAGTTGTGTTATTAATCTGCACAGCGTGATTTAATGAAGTCGGAGAGGTTCAGCATTTTTTCATAACAATCATAAACAAAACTCCATTACTGTGCCTACACCATCACAAGGTGCGTCATGCCACAACAGCTTGAGGCTGTCTGCACTGAAAGCATTAAACCAGCACAACATCTCAGAATATGAATTAACTCAAAACTGAACCTTAAACCAAGAGTAAAATAAATAACCCTAACCCTACATAATATTCCAGATATTCAGATGGTATATAAAATAAATTTACATACAAATGTTAATACTGATACAGCTACACACATATGGTGTGTATAATATAATATAATTGTAATGATGGTTCAACAGAGTGGGGATCCATCTGCAGCTTTATTTAAACTCAGCAGTGTATACAGACAGGGACAAGGCAGTACCGTAAACAGGGACAGGCAGNACAGTTTTTTTTGCATCATTACTCCAGTCAGTGTCACATAATCCTTCAGAAATCATTATAATATGCTGATTTGGTGCACAAGGAACATTTCTTATTATTATGGAAGCTTTTTCTTTTTTTTTCAGTATTCTTTGACAAATAGGTAGCTTAAAGAACAGCATTGATTTGTAATAGAAATCTTTTGTAACATTATACATTTTTACTGTCATTGGATCATTGACTCCTTGCTGAATAGAAGCATCAATTTTGTTTAAAAAAAACTTTTGGTAGTTTGCATTAAAAAGTGGCTGAAGTAGTTCTGCAGCATTTCAAATATGTGTCCGTTCAAATGAAACACTGCATTCTATTGTAGAAAGCACATATTACAATGAAATCAATCTAGTTTTGACACGCTGTGACAAACCAAACGCATCCCACATGGTGCAGACACTGTATCCTTAACCTCCCTAAATATAAACCTAACTCATAGAACCTGATTAGTTGATGAGAATATACTTTCAGGACCAACAAAGATGTTGATTCAGCAACATGTCCTCCTTGTCTACATCACATTAAGCTCATTAACTTCTAATGTGAACAATAAGACCAGAGCTATTGAAACACCAGGGGAAAATGAAGAAACCTTTTAATGAAACTTCTGTCTACCTAGGGGTGTACTCATCAAATCATTATAATCTATTTATGTGTTGCAGTGGTGCCATTGTCTTAATGAAGTTTAGATGAAATGCAAAAAGTTGGCCGCTGATGGGATTTTCTTTTTCATCTCCAAAACAATAATTCCCTATTACCTCTGTAAACCTGTAAGAGGATAAAGCACTCACTTTCCAGGCCTGGCATTAAACAGATGACTAAGCACAGCCTATTTATCTTAATTAAAGCTCCTCTCAATCAGCGAGAAAGACAGGGCCTCTGAGGACAGGGACCAGCCTGACAACACACACACACACAGTCTAATTCTATGTTCATGGACACATCTATTACGGTTGACTTGTGAAAGAGATGTGCCCTTCCGATGCCCTGAAGCTTTGCTGCTTTTATTTCCACCGGAAATCAATCATGTGCAGATGAAAACCCAGCCGTATGTGAGAACACTCTCACTGTACTCTTTCACCTTTCACTGAGCACCTTTTCTTTCTTCAAGACTCAAGATGGGAAATTTACAAATAATGTTTTTGGTTCAGAAACAAGCTAATAACTTAAATAATTTCATTTTTATGTTGGGGGAGCTATATCTTTTTCAAAGACTGACATATGAAAATGTTATGATTAAGAATGATATGAATAAGTACAGAGCAATTCTGATGAATATTAGGGGTTAAACAAATCATAGTTGATCCGTGTTCCACACGGAACAGGCCCCACTGTTCAACACACATGTGATTTGTAGATTAAAGGATTAGTCCACTTTTAAATACACTTTTCCTGATAATTTACTCACCCCCATGTCATCCAAGATGTTCATGTCTTTCTTTCGTCAGTCGAAAAGAAATCAAGGTTTTTGATGAAAACATTCCAGGGTTTTTCTCCATATAGTGGACTTCAATGGTCTCCAGACGGTTGAAGGTCAAAATTACAGTTTCAGTGCAGCTTCAAAGGGCTTTAAACGATACCAGACGAAGAATAAGGATCTTATCTAGGGAAACGATCGGTCATTTTAAAAAAAAATACAACGGTTTATGCTTTATAAACAAAATATTGCCTTGAACGTACTTCCCGTTTCCACATTCTTCAAAACTGTAAGGCTTGATTTTCCTGTTAAACGGAAACTGAGATCAAGCATCCTGTAATAAAGCAATAAAATTTGCATAGAGAAGAAAATCTCAAAGGAGTGGCAATTGACAACACCTTGCCCTAACCCAAAAAGGACAATGCCTCCCCCCCCCACCACACACACACACAAACACACCTTCCCTTCCCCATGACGTAAGTCACTGAAAGTTTATATTCTATGTATAATGTAACTTGTATATATATTGTTTTTCCCTTTCATGTTTGGTATCATTTTAAAGGTCTCAGTGCGATTGGTAAAATGGTCTCAATTTCACAGCAGTCACTGGTATTATGAAGAAGATTGAAAACTAAGGAAAATTCTGTCCTATATTTGGGTGGTGCCTNAGGTCAAAATTACAGTTTCAGTGCAGCTTCAAANGAATAAGAATCATTTGAAAATGGAGTCAGATTAAACGAGTGAAATTAAGTAAACTTCACAGTGACGCTGAAAAGGCATACACGCGTTAACCTTCGCCCAACGCCGTCGGACTCCGTTTTTGGGCCGATGGGGGGTTCCTTACAAAACGCTTACGCTGAATGTCCTACTCCTTCCCTATTCTACTTATGGAAAAAAACGAAACTGGCGCCGCGTTCGTTCCGTAAGTAAATCCTGGAATGTTTTCATCAAAAACCTTAATTTCTTTTCGACTGAAGAAAGAAAGACATGAACATCTTGGATGACATGGGGGTGAGTAAATTATCAGGAAAAGTTTATTTAAAAGTGGACTAATCCTTTAAATGTTTAACAATCACAGAGTTAAAGTTTATCATTTGCACGTGTGTTGTCTTGCCACTTAACACGTTCAAGCAATTTCAAATTTCCAGCACAAGAAGAGGCAAAAGAGAAATCAATTTGGTACTCATGCGCTGTTCTCTGTGCACACAGCCGCACACACCAAAGCACACACACACAGAGAGGTGTTTTTCAGATATCACATGAACACCGAATTGATTCCTTTTTTACATATTCTTGTGCTTGAACAGACACATACACACACAATTATGTCAGAATACCTGTCTAGGCAAGTATTCTCCGAAAAACAGTCAGTTATGTCTTAAGTAACAAAATAAAGACTGAGAAATGCTTTTCTGATCTTATTTCTAAGCTGACCAAAAAAAAAACAGCTATGTGAATATTTGAATTTGCACTAACAAAATAACTGTGCCATAAAATTAAATTATAGTTTTAATTTGAAATCAAAACATTTAATTATTTTTTTTAATTTCAAGATAAATGTTTTAGAAGTTGACCATTAGCACTAGTAGGTTGCCATTCGAAACCCAGTTGTAAACATGTAAATTAGAGCAATTCTCTGCCTCACTCTCTTGGATTCACATTCACAAGTTAGTACAATTTAGCTTTTGCTAAGAGACGCGATGCATAAGCTATTAATGTGTTTTTTTTTCCTGTCTACTGTATTTCATGACATTTAGGCTTTTATTTCATCACCCTTTCAAAGTCCTTTAAAGCAGCATGCAATTTTTTTTTTTTTTGTCCTGATGATCAAACAAAACATGACCTCAAAATGTTTTACATAAACTGTTCGTATAAAAAAAATATGAAAATAAAATTTTACAAAACAACTGTACCATCCTTAAAGATCCTTAAATATTAGTTAATAATATTCATAGAGTTTTAGTTTTAACAGAATCTAAGCTTTCACAATATAAGTAAGTAAGTTTCCACCTCACAAGCTCCTCTGCATTATCGAGTCAGAAATGCTTGTCGGCAGATCTAAAACCCTGTGATTTCAGGCTCAGCTTGTGACTCGCACACTCAAATCATTCATCTTGTGCACTATCCTCCCATGTGACTCAAGTCTTTTGGATTGATGACACTTGTGTGTAAACTATCGCTGTCAGAGGCTGTGCAAGCTCTGAAATTTGTAAAATTTTATGGGATTCATTTAACTATAAGCACAGCTAGTGATTAACACTGCCACTGTGACATTTTGTGCAAGATAAACTTCAATAAACTTTTACTCTCCTTGTATCTACAAACTTCTTTAAAAGGCCTTTATATCCTATTTTTTTATTTTTTTTCAACTAACACATGGGATGGATATTTGGTCTGCAGTTAAAACACTTTAAAAGTATTTGATAATATTGTCATGGGGCACCTATGCCTTGATTTAGTCCTTGGAGAAGTCTGTTTTTTGAATAATTAAACAAAAATTGTTTTAAAAAAAAACTTAACGCTTGCATCAAATGTAAACGGTGCTTTGAAACACAACTTTCTGGAAATACCAACTCAAATATATGAGACTGATTTATATGTAGCCCCAGATGGAGTATTTGAGGTGAAGAATTCTGTGGAATATATTTAACCCTCTACTGCATAGTGTTGCCATATGGCAACATACTCTTTGTGTTCATTTCCTCGCCACTGTCTCTTGAAGAGAACATTCTCGTTTTTTTTGTTGGTAAGAGAAGACCTTAGTTTAGCCAATGATGTGCTTTGGTTTAGTCACATAACATGCAATTTTCTGTGGCGCGATTTCTGACAGACTGCCGTCTCTTGTCACATTCACAAAAAAATTGTTAACATCATCTCAGGTAAGTTATGATGACATATTCACCACTCAAAAAAGTTATGAAATTAGTTTTTGGTAAATCCATAAAATGTCTGTGTTGCCATATGGCAACACTGTGCAATAATGGAATGACATTATTATAATAGGTTAGCTAGCTAGCAAAGGTCAGCTGCAGTCTGTTAAGCTGTAACAATAAAAACATTAATGCTAGTGATATAATGTTGATTAGTCGTATGTTAAGGACTGCCATGGCATTTGTATTATGGATTAAATCAACATCGGAGACCTGCCTGCCCACTGCCACCACAGCCAGTACTACTGGACCAGACCTACCACTGGCCTACCATGGTGTCTCAAAAAGGCAGGTGCAAGTGGCTGTAAGTGTATTGTTAGGGTGAAGTGCACCAAATGTGATGTGTACCAGTGCCTCACCTCTGAAAAAAAATGCTTTTTGAAGTTTCGTACAGAAAAAAGGTGAAGTGTTAAGGATTATGGGGGGTTCATGTTCATAACCTTCCTCTCATAAGATTGCGTAATGTTGAATTTTCATGAACTGCAATGTTTTTGGTTTTATGTCAATGTTTTATGATACATGATGAACAGTATTATATTTGTTTTTAACGGTCTAAATTTGCAATTTAAATAATATTCATGAAAAACGTAATGAAATTCAAAGAATATAAAGCATTATCCAGCAAAAGAGAATGGAATAAATAAAAGCACAAGATGTTGGAAAATATGTATATGGGGTTGTTTATAATTACTGCTAAAGCTTATAATAGCAGCAATTGATTCAATACAAACAACATTTCTGAGGAAAAATATTAACTATCTACACTTACACTTATTCTAAGTTATTTCCACTATTGTACGTTGTTGCCGTTTGGCAACATGTCAAAGTACCTTAAAATAATATATATTTTTTTTTACAGCACTTCAAGTTAAGCCATTCTAAGAAAAGAAAAAGAGCCAAATATTTTTTTTCTATAGATTTATCATAATGCGTGCAGTAGAGGGTTAAACATCATAAAATGTGTTAAACAGCAAGTTATACCCTCTTATTGCTGAAATCGTTAAATTAGCTTGGGTATTTCAAAATGAATACATGAATGATGGTTGTTCAAATTCTGAGAAAATCTGTAAAGTATTCTGTGGAGTTCTGTGGGTGCAGAATCCATGTGTGCCTTTGAAGCAATAAATGCGACACTTTGTACATTATACAGACGCTGTAATGTCAGAACAACCTTACTATGTAAACACATCTTGGTCTGTTTAACTGTTATTGACATTTCACTGTGGCCCAAATCAATGCATCAACATTTAAAGCATTTTAATTAAAGATCTGTATTTGCTATTTCCCATTGGAAATGACATTTAAAACAATATTTTAATATATTACCAAGCAACACTCACATTTTTTGATTAGAAAAATATTTGCATTTCAAAGCACCTGTCACATTTTAAAATTCACATTGCATCTTATTTACTTTTCCTTATTTTTCTGAAACTGTGCACATAAAAGTATTAGTGTGGGGACTTCTAAAGTTATGCTACAGAAACATGATTAATCGGATTTCTTCAGAATCCATTATTACCAGCAGCTTACAAACACAAAGCATGATAAAATTCCTATGTCAGTGCACTGAAGTCCTTTCAAAAAGCTTTCCTGTAGCTCAGTGGTTAGAGCATGGCACTAGCAATGCCAAGGTCATGGGTTCGATCCCAGGGATTGCACATACTCAGATACAAATGTATAGTATAATGCAATGTAAGTCGCTTTGGATAAAAGCGTCTGCCAAATGCATAAATGTAAATGTAAGTCGTAATGCTTCAAATCTGTAGTGAGGTCACCGTTTAGTTTTTTTCCAAAGTGTTATTCTGTGATATTGTGATGATAGAACCATTGTCATGGGGCTGTGTAGTATTAATCTAAAGAATGATGCATGACGCAGAATGAACAAGATAAAGATATAGCAGAGAACTATGAACAAAAAGCACTGAAGGCTTAAATACACAGAAGGAGTGATCAACAGAACAAGAAACAGGTGCGGAACTCAATTAGAAACCATGAAACCAACTATGAATGAAAACTCAAATGGTGACAGGGAAACGAAACAGAACATGACAATGAAACTAAACAGAACAATATAATGTACTAAACTAAAAAAGACATGAATGTGGCAACCATAAAGCAGTTCAATATACGAGCAAATTCCATTTAAATATTGATAAAGGCATTCAACAGTTCAATGTATTATAATATGCTCTATTATCAGCTGTTGTGAAGGCTTTGAAGACTTTGGATAAAAAGGATTAAAACATTCTTCGAGATGCTGAACACTCTGAAAGGAAGAATTATTCGAGTGATTTATCAACCATATGATGAGAAATAAACTGTGACATTTCGTCCGAGAGAAACATAATCTCTTGTGCATTTGCAAACATTCTCATACGTGTCTTCACAGCATAATCCTTGTCCTGCCACTGTTTACGTCCTTTGCAAAAAGCCTGGCTGATGGATGAGGGTGAGAAAGGTGAACAATCGCTCAAGTTGGATTAGATGGATTGCAACAGCTCACAGCATTTCCCATGTCACTACCGCCTCCACTATGGTTTTGAGTGCTGCGTATAACAGTGCCTGCACTGGTTAAAAATGACCACAACAAAAAAGGGGAATTCAATACAGCGTCCCTCTTCTGTTCCACTGATCCCCGAATAATAACACAAAAGCACAAACTTCCCCTGCATGTGCTAGACAACAGCATTAATTGCTTGCGGCCCCGTGTCTAAAGCTGGTCAATATGCGGCATGCGTGTTTTGTAGAAACTTACGGCAGTGTGCTAAATCCGATCTGGTTAACCTCGTGGCCTCTGCGTAATTCCTTACATAATGAAAGAGGATGAGTGGAATCGGAGATCTGGCAACTGAAACCTGCTTTGACAGCTGTGGAATCATCACTGTGTCACTGGGCTCGTTTTCGCTCAGAAAGGCAGCCGTTTTTTAATGGAGATGATTGCAATAATTACATCCTGACATATTCCAGCAATTAAACATCACCGGCATGCAGCTGATTACTAATGAGGAAACTGATGGAGTGAGGTGGTTAGCTCATGTGGAAGACAATAATATGCTGGACTAAAAATGGAAAACAAATACAGTACATAACTGAAAAGATATGAGAATAGGGTATTAGCAAATTCAAAATGGGAAGACTACGATTTCACTTTGAGCTTTTTCCCCTTGTTGTTTGTAGAAAACTGAAGAACTTATTTTGACACAAACACAAACAGTATTAAGTTTGAAAGTGTGTTTGGAATTGGGATTTTTGCCACCATAACAGTGTAGTTATGGCATCTACAAGCAGGAGCTAGCTGGACCATGCTAACCTGACAAACGTACAAATTTGAAATGATTTACTTACCCTTGTGTAGTTCCACACCAGCATGCTGTTGTTGACTGCCCCGGGTCTGCATAACAAAGCCTGTTTGAACTTTCTATAAAATAATGGAAAAAACAGATGTAAACAAACATATAGGCTGATAAAACAACATGTGCCCACACAATACCCAAACACTGCTGACACCGATTGAAAACCGCTTCACTTATAATAACATCTCAAGCGTCCTGTTGCCAAGTTAGGTCGTCACCAATGGGTTATCTGAGCATGTTATAGATTGGCAAATCATGAACTGATTTAATTACACACATCAGTTGTTCCATTTTGGCAAAATGTGATGTTATTACTGCTTTGGTAAAGGAAAGCCTCCCACAACAATGTGAGGAGAAACACAGAGGTCAGTGATACCGCAATAATCTGTTAGATTTCCTCTCCCCACGGCTGGAACAAGCACCCCAATTAAAATCAGTAATCTTTGCTCATGGGCACTAGGGGTACGTTCACAATGCAAGCCTTTAATGCTCAATTCCGATTTTTGCTCAGATCTGATTTATTTATTTTTTTTGTACTGCTGTTCACATTGTTGTTTTAATGTGGCCAAAATCAGATTTCCAGTGTGAATAGATCATGGTTCTGAACTGACCTGCATGTGCAAAGTAACGATACAAACGGGGTTGCCAGGTTTTTACCACAAAATCCACTTCTCAAAACAAGTCCAAACCTATCCCAATCGCATTCCGTGCTGGGGTATCCCGGTAAAAATCTCGTTCCGGAGGTTAAATAGCCCGTTAGTGAGGTAGCTTCAACCCACGGAGTTGCAAAACAACCCGCGGCAACAGTGAAAAGACAGCGCGCGGAAGTAAAAACGGAGGGCATTAAAGGAAGCGATTACGCATTTATTTATAGTGTGATCTGCCGCGGAAGCCAGCAAAATTATATATATGAAAAATAAAGACAATAATGTGAAAGAGAGCAGAGTTTTGAAACTTTTATGATACCATGTTTTGATTGTTTATAGAGCTTGCATTATAGAGCTGTGTCTGTAATACTTTTGAGTTCTGACACATCACTGCCCTTCTACTACCTTTCGCAACTGTCTTGATAACATTGGGTATGTAAAATCTTTGACTCCCATGAGTGCAGAATCGTGAATGTTGATCTGTGACGTCAAAAAAGAATAAATTCCGATATGACTGTTCACACACTACGGTTGCATTACAAAATCTGACCTGAATCGGATTTAGTACCACATATGGAAGTGGCACACATTGGAATTGAGAAGATCAGATTCCATGTGGTTTGTACTGTTCACACTGTCATGGGGAAAACAGATATGAGTCACATGTGGGCAAAAAAAATAAATAATAATAATTCAGATTTGGGCCACATTTACCCGCAGTGTGAATGTAGCCCAAGTTCCACATCTAGACTCTTTCAAGCCAATAAACTGTGCCGTAAATGTCATGTGATTAATCACTTTGGAGAATAATTTTTTTTAAGTCTTACAAAAATAAATATAATAAAACAAATTATTAATAAATAATACATAATAAATAATTAATAAATATTTAANATAATTAATCGATAAAATAAATAATTAATAAATAACATTTATGATTTATAAAAAATAAAAATTTATTTTTGAACGAAAATCACAACCGTCTAAATACACAGCAAATTATGAAACTTTAATGGAGTAAAAAATTTGTTGTTTTGTTTTGCGTCAAGATGGTGTCACATGGCATGATACTATGATTACAACATTGTCAAAACACAGCAACTTTTGAAAGGCCATCAGAGGAGAAAAGTGGTGTCCAAATGATGTCACATAATTTGCGGAAAGATAAAAGGAGTACTGATGACAGTGGAAGACGAGAGAGGAGCAGGCCTGGACTTTATGTTGTTGTATTGTTTTAGTAGCTGTCGTCCGTGAAGGGGCTTTTATTTTGTTTTGTTTTATTTATTTATTTTTTTGTTTTGTTTTGTTTTTTTACTAAAATTGCATTAAAAGTTTCCCGCCTCCTCCTTCCCTTATCAACAAACTCTGTTACATTGGTGCTGAAACCCCAGGAAGAAGGAGGAACATGCTGTCAAAGAGGGGGCTTGTGGTGCTGAGGAGGCCGGGCAGCACGAAGGAGTCTGCCAGGGGCTGCCTGAGGCGGTGGTGCTGGAGCGATGAACGGAAGCTCGCTGGCGTCCGCCTGGGTCAAGAAGAGGCAGCTGCCGTCCTGTGAGGGGATGGAGTTGCCACTGTTCACCGGAGGCCAGACCTACTACCGTCTGCCATGTAGGGGAGAAGCAGGCTGGGGGCTAGTTGCCGGGCGCCTCAAGCCGAGGGAGCTGTTATTGTCCCCCAGGGGGCGAAGGAGTAGAAAGCCATCCACAGAGGAGCGACCAGTACTATCGCATGGCTCCGAGAGTGAGGGCCTCTCTGCTGGCTGAGGACCGAGCGGCAGTGTGGTCGGTTTTTCTTTTTTCCCTCTCCCCTCTCTCTTGCCTTTGTGCCTCCTCAACCTTTAGTCTCCTTTTCTCTCGCCTCGCCTGTCCTTACCCCCAGGTGCTGCGGCCAAACCTCCTCAGAGAGCCATGGGAACAGAGCGAAGTCTTGAGTCCTACGGAGGAGCTCCAGAAGGATAAAAAGAGGAGTGATGATAGTGGAAGATGAGAGAGGACCAGGCCTGGACTGTTGTTTTCTTTTAGTTTATTTTATGATTAAACTTACATTGAACGTTCACTGGCCTTCTTCCCTTAACTGAACATCATTACAGTCATGTTTAGTATATGACCTCAACCTGACAAAGTCAAATACTTACTGAAATGCAAAATCTCTTTTCCTGTACTGCTGGTGAATTTGTGTTTGTAAAAATTATCAGTTCACCCTGGTGGTGGACAAATGGTTGAGACAGCAATCCTGCGGTAGCTCTCAGTAACGAGAGAAGAGGAGTGTTTCTGGTGCTCACAGCACTGTCAGATGCCTGCTTAGATTCTTCTCAAGTTTGACAGGTAGACAGCGAGAGAAAAGGAGAAGAAAAGTGCAGAAAGTCTGATGTTTAAATGGTCTAATTTGTCATTATGATATGGCCTCAACAATCCTAAGTCAACTTCTTATCAAGTGTTGTAGGATAACATGACCTGCAGCTAACCAAGACAGCAGAAAAACAGCTGAGCGAGTGAGGAGGATAAAAATCAGTATGCAGCTCAAACAGACAGGAGGAGTCAACCCACGAGAATCTCCTTCTCTGTACAAACATGCTGAAGCTCAGCACAAAAGAAGAGTGTTTTCTGCTTACTAACCCTAATGCGAGGGAGTCAATCTCTGGACCCTCTCGAGCAGGGCACGGTGGTCCACTCCTGCTTAGCTGAACATTTGTCTGATAGGCCGATGTATTATTCATCTGGACAGGTTTGCAGCTGGATTAGTTCCTGCCATGGCCTGTTTTCTCTCTGTCCGCAGTGATGTGCTGATGGCTTAATGATGCGACAGGTCTCTGGGAGGTGGTTGATGCATCTGGCGGCCGGTGACACCTGCCAAAAAGAGAATCTCCTGATGGGAAGAGAGCAGCTGCACAGCAGATGCAGGCTAATAAAACACTGCTCTTTACTGGCCTCTGATTGGCCGGCACACGACAGAGGTGAAGGGGGAAACAGCTCTTTGTTTAAGCTTAATCACCAGACAGGATGCTGCGTTGAACAAGCTGATGTGTGACATCTTCCTGTCACACACCTACATTTCCCTGATAATGCCAGTGACACTGTACATTATTTATTATTTCGTTATAAAGCTTCTGTTCATGTATCAAATAACAATAAATTAAGTTAATCGAGTGATCCACAAGACTCATCCACCTGGTGTAATGTGGCATCACTAATGCAGCATGAAGGCAGATGGCATTTAGCTGGGCTGGACTGCAGCACTACAAAAGAGGACTGTTGTTTTTTAAATCACTATGAAATGGAGGTAGCGCCATCATTTCTTGTGACGTACATCCAAATGTAGGAAAAAAATCCATTGGTTTTATCCATTGGTTGTTGATTGGATTTTAAAATGTGGACATTGCACTCAAAAGTAGAGGCAGATGAATGTGAGCTTGCGAGTTAAATTGAAGTTGATTAAATGATTGGAGAAGTCCTGCATATGTCACCAGAGAGAAGCCTGTCATTTCTTTATACTATGAAACACTTTAAAGGCTTATCTTAGTGATCAATGAATTGCATTTACTTTAATTAAAACAAAAAATTTGAACAAGCTAGAATGTGATATACAGTGTATCCGGAAAGTATTCACAGCGCTTAACTTTTTCCACATTTTGTTATGTTTCAGCCATATTCCAAAATGGATTAAATTTGTTATTTTCCTCAAAATTCTTCAAACAATACCCCATAGTGACATCGTGAAAGAAGTTTGTTTGAAATCTTTGCAGATTTATTAAAAATATAAAAAAATCACATGTACATAAGTATTCACAGCCTTTGCCATGACACTCAAAATTGAGCTCAGGTGCATCCTGTTTCCACTGATCATCCTTGAGATGTTTCTACAACTTGATTGGAGTCCACCTGTGGTAAATTCAGTTGACATGATTTGGAAAGGCACACAACTGTCTATATAAGATCCCACAGTTAACAGTGCATGTCAGAGCACAAACCAAGCCATGAAGTCCAAGGAACTGTCTGTAAACCTCAGAGACAGGATTGTATCGAGGCACAGATCTGGGGAAGGGTACAGAAAAATTTCTGCCGCATTGAAGGTCCCAATGAGCACAGTGGCCTCCATCATCCGTTAATGGAAGACGTTTGGAACCACCGGGACTCTTCCTAGAGTGGGCCGCCTTAGTCAGGGAGGTGACCAAGAACCCGATGGTCACACTCTCCACAGAGAACGAATGCTGGAGCTCTGTCAGAGGAGAACCTTCCAGAAGAAAAATCATCTCTGCAGCACTCCACCAATCAGCCAAGTATGGTAGAGTGGCCAGACGGAAGCCACTCCTCAGTAAAAGGCACATGACAGCCCACCTGGAGTTTGCCAAAAGGCACCTGAAGGACTCTCAGACCATGAGAAACAAAATTCTCTGGTCTGATGAAACAAAGATTGAACTCTTTGGTCTGAATAGCAAGCTTCATATCTGGAGGAAACCAGGCACCACTCATCACCTGGCCAATACCATCCCTACAGTGAAACATGATGGTGGCAGCATCATGCTGTGGGGATGTTTTTCAGCGGCAGGAACTGGGAGACTAGTCAGGATCGAGGGAAAGATGAATGCAGCAATGTACAGAGACATGCTTGATGAAAACCTACTCCAGAGCACTCTGGACCTCAGACTGGGTCAAAGGTTTATCTTCCAGCAGGGCAACAACCCTAAGCACACAGCCAAGATAACAAAGGAGTGGCTATGGGACAACTTTGTGAATGTCCTTGAGTGGCCCAGCCAGAGCCCAGACTTGAACCCGATTGAACATCTCTGGAGAGATCTGAAAATGGCTGTGCACCGACACTCCCCATCCAACCTGATGGAACTTGAGAGGTCCTGCAAAAAAGAATGGGAGAAACTGTGCAAAAATAGGTGTGCCAAGCTTGTAGCATCATACTCAAAAAGACTTGAGGCTGTAATTGGTGCCAAAGGTGCTTCAACAAAGTATTGAGCAAAGGCTGTGAATACTTATGTACAGTACATGTGATTTGTTTCTTTTTCTTTTTTCCCCCCGTTTTTTCTTTTTAATGAATTTGCGAAGATGTCAAACAAACTTCTTTCATGTTGCCATTATGGAGTATTGTTTGTAGAATTTTGAAGAAAATAATGAATGGAATCCATTTTGGAATAAGGCTGAAACATAACAAAATGTGGAAAAAATGAAGCGCTGTGAATACTTTCCGGATGCACTATCAACCCTTAAAAAAATATATAACATAGGCTCATACAGTATACCAAAGGCTCAGTCTAATGATGTTTACAGGGAATTACTCAATTAAAAAAATAATAATAAAATGTAAACCATAATAAAATTAACACCTACCATGCAGAAAGGGGCATTATAAGTTCTAATCAGCATTGTCTCGAGATTGGCAAGAAAGCACATAAAGTTTTGGCCTGGCAAACGAAACGAGATGAACAGAAACGAACGATAAATGATATAGATACAAATAAGGTGGAAACGCAAAATCCTGCAGTTAATGATACATTTAAGCAGTATTACACATAGTTATATACTTCACAGACAAGTACAGATCGTTCACAAATGGATGTTTTTCTATCCTCAGTCCACCTACCAAGACAGGCTTAGTTTGGATCAACTTCTCTGCCCCTGAGCATATCAAAGCCATTCATCTACTGCTTAATAATAAATATCCGGGTGAAGATGGCTTCCCATCCGAATTTGATAAAGAATTTAAAGATTTGCTTGTGCCATATTTGATGGAAGTGCTTGACCAATCTATGGCAGACAAATGTTTTCCAGACTCTTTTCTCCAATGCAATAACTTCGGTAATATACAAGAAAGGTAAAGACACTGAAATATGCCTTCTATAGGCCAATTTCACTCCTTAATGTGGATTATAAATAAAATGATAGCCAAGAGAATAGAAACTCGTCTCACTTTGTTGATTAATCTGGACCAAACAGATTTTTTAACCAGCAAACAATCTGAGGAGATTTTTCAATGTCATTCATACTGATAAAGGCATAACTACTGAGACATATAAAACATATACTGAGACTAGCTGTTTCTCTTGATGCTGAAAAGGCTTTTGATGGAGTTGAGTGGTCATATTTGAAGTACTGAAGAAAAAAAAAGGAATTGAGGCTGCATATATCGGCCTAATTCAATCACTTTATAAATCCTCTGAAACAAATGTTGTTATGAAAAGAATTTTCTCTGCTTTATTCCCTTTGTACAAATGATGTAGACAAGGATGCCCCCTAAGCCCAGCTCTCTTTGCCCTTGCTATTGAACATTTAGCTGATATAAAGAGCTTTGAAATCTGCACTGAAACGCATAAAATATCATTGTTTGTAGATTATATTCTTTTATTTCTTACCATCTTTTATTTCTTAAATAATTTACAGAATGTGTTACAATTATATGGTACTTTCTCTGGATATAAAGTTAATATTGGCAAAAGTGACATTCTGTCATTATCAGTATTTGGCTATAGTCTTTTAGAGAAGGTGGGTAGAGATTTAACCAACTGGATGGATTTACCGCTCACATTACTTGGTAGAATAAATGTGGTTAAAATGAATATTTTGCCCAAATTTGAATACATGTTTCAATATCTTCCGATATCCATCCCTAAATCTTTTTTCTCTTCTCTCAGTGGATTGATAAGATAATTTATTTGTCATCATAAGGTCAGCCTTGAGAAATTACAATCAAGGAGGACTGAGGCTTCCTAATTTTAAAATGTACTATTGGACAGCCCAATCCAGGTATTTGGCCCAGATGTTTGCTGGTACTCTTTTTCCCTCTTAGATTAATATGGAGAAATCTGAGATAAAAGAAGAGTGCCAATATATAATATACATGGGATGACAAACTGATCAAAACAAAAATCAATAACCCCATGATTGGTATTGATTCAGTTCAGACCTGGTACAAACTGGGGTTACAGATGGGGTAATATTTTATTTCCCCTAAAACACCTTAACCGACACAGGTTTCCCACATTGGGGGAACAGACTGCTTCCAATGTGTCATCAAAACTTTTAGGATATGTGCAGATAAGGGAATTACACACTTGGAGCAATGTTTTGATGTTTGAGCAGTTAAAGAATAAATATAATTTGAGTGACAAATAATTTTTTAGTTATCTGCAATTATGAGAGTTTTTAAGGGTTAAAGCAAAAACTTATCCTAAGATATCTTATTTGTATTGGGCAACTCTGCTATTCTGATAAACCACTATATAAAACAATCTTATTCGAAGCTCTGATCTCAGCCTTTAGATGACCCAGATAAATCCAGAAGTAGATGGGAAACCTTGAAATTATAAATTAATTCAGTTTATTTTTTTACACCAGCATTACTACATTCCATCAAGATTACATAAATTTAACAACAATATTTCACCTCTCTGCTTTAGATGTGGTACAAAAGAAGGAACCTTTTTGCATTGAAATGAATGGGTTTTGGGCAAAAATATGTTATATTATATCAGAATCATGGAATTGATTTTCCAATAGTCCCAGAGGTGTGTTTATTAGGAAATGTACCAACTAACCTCCGACAAAGCTATTAAGCTTACTGAAATGTTGTTGATAATAGCTAAAAAAATAAAAAAGTTTTGCTTTTAAATGGAAAGTAGACTTTGATGTGTTGATTGGATTGTGGTTGTCGGAGGTTTGCAGCTGTGTACCTTTAAAGAAGATTACACATTCAAGGCAGAGGTGAATTATTTTATAAAATCTGGAAAACCTTTTTGAATTATATAAAAATAGTGCCACATGATTTGATCTGATTTGTCTCCCTTTTCCTTTAAAGGTGTGTGTGTTAATATTATTTAATGGACCAGAGCTAATATGAACTAACAATGAAGAGCTGTATTTTTATTAAAGGGTTAGTTCACCCAAAAATGAAAATTATCCTATGATTTACTCACCCTCAAGCCATCCTAGGTGTATATGGCTATCTTATTTCAGACGAACACAATCAGAGATATATTTAAAAATATCCTGGCTCTTCCAAGCCTTATAATGGTAGTGAGCCATTCCCCTCCCTGATCCATCCATCATAAATATAATCCATATGGCTCCAGAGGGTTATTAAAGGCCTTCTGATGGGTTTTTGTAAGAAAAATATACGTTTAAAACTTTATAAACTAAAATAATTGCTTTTGCCTGATGACTGTACGCATACTGCGCAAGCTGACTTGCGGCAAATGAGTAACCCGTGACGCGATGTATGAAGCAGGATATTGTAAGCTTAGATGCCTGTTGCTGTTCAAACAAATAGGGCAACAAACTCAAGCTCTTCTTCACTTCTAATTCGTGACCGGTGTTTTGTTTTGCTCTATCCTCTGAGCTTCTGCGTTCATCATTGTATCATGCATCGGGTAAGGTGTTACTCTTCCGTCGCAAATCGATGCGTACGGCTGTCTGCTGGAAGCTAGTTGTTATAATTAATAAAGTTTTAAATATGGATATTTTTCTTACAAAAACCCATCACTTCGTTTCAGATGGCATTTCGTAACCCCTTGGAGCCATATGGATTATATTTATGATGGATGGATGCAGTTTTTTTGTGCTTCAATTCACACCCCGTTCACTACCATTATAAAGCTTGGAAGAACCAGGATATTTTTTAATATATTTCCGATTGTGTTTATCTGAAAGAAGATAGTCATATACTCCTAGGATGGCTTGAGGGTGAGTAAAACTATCCCTTTAAGAAATGTTAACAAAGATAAATAAATACTGTAATAAATGTATTGTTAGTTATTACTAGTAATTGCATTGACAAACATTAACTAATGTGAGATCTTTGTAAAGTGTTACTAATTTCAGTTCATGCCAACTTTAATGTCAGACAGTCCTTGTGACAGTTTAGCTGCTGCGGTAACTGAACATTTTATCTGCCTTTACCTTAAGTCCGGATTCACATGAAATATCATCAGCACATTCTACTGAAAAATGAGGTCAGGGCCTCAGTGGGGATTTTCATAAAATTGCAGGCAGAAAAATAAAGTACAACGAAAAGGAAGACAAACTGAGCAAAAATGAAAGTGATAAAACAGAGTTTTTTGTGAATTTTTCAGCCTTTCAAGTTAGATCAGTAAGACAAAATGATGAGATTTATCTTTTTGGGGTCGAGAATCATCTCATTAGTCTGAGCAAACCAGAGAATTTCACAAAATAATTTTTTTAAATTGGCATGTCTTACTTCAGTGCTGATGGAAATTCACTCTTCTGAATATTACAGTAAACATGATGGGAAAAGACAATATACACCCAGCTTTCAAAAAAACAAAAACAAATTCCCCTCTCAGACAGCTTTCACTGCCGACTGCTTAATCAAAATGCAATCTTACAGTCATGTAAACAAGTTGATGAAGGACTTAATTAAGTGCATTTCTCTCGATGTGTGTGATTCTTGAGACAGCTATTATGACAACAACTTATGATGGTTATAATAATATTGCGTTTGAATGGATTCTTTACTTCTTTCGGTTTCTGATGAAACATCTCATTCTTCATAGTTGTGTTGAATACAAATAGATGCCTAAAAGGGTTTATTTTCAATTCGGAAGAAAATAAGATAATTGCGATATCAATAGCCAAAAAAATAAATAAAGTAGAGCTTTCGGCCTAACAATGAAGCTTTACTCTTGCATAACAAAAAAGCTTCAATCTTCAATGTGTTTTATGTTTTTCATGAAGCTCCATTTTTGTAATAATAATAAATAAAATTAGAATATTAAATAAATATTTTATTGTATTATATTACATTTATATTTTTTATAATATACAAAAGGGAGCTTCATGGAAAGCAAATGAAGAGTGAAGTTAAGTTTGCTTCTGACAGAATAAATGTAGCCAGCTGTCCAGAATACTTCAGTACAACTCTGCCTGCAAGTCAGCGGTGCTAAATGTGTGTTTGAGGTAGAGAGAGAGAGATGAATATGAATGAGGAGCTGTTTTCTCCCGACGTCTTCCTGCTGTGCTTAAACAATGCTTGTCTATTGAGAAAGCCAGACAGGTGCATATTAATATGGTCACAAACGCTGCATCTGCAACTCTGGCTCTTCTTATGCAGCGCTGCTCGTGTAATTGCATATTTATAGCTCCTCACAATTTCTCAAGTGACTTTTATTACAAGGGAGGGTTTAGAACGCAACCAAAATAAACTCTCCTCACTTTCTGATACAGTCGTTTCAATTACTGACAGCATTGACTTGTATGTTGTGATAAAGCATGCTGTATTTTTTCATACATATTCATATATACATGCAAAACATTTGATGCTAAGAAAAGAAAATGTCAGTCAGAACCACAGATGGTTTGGTCTGAAATTGTTCAAAATAACCGAATCTGTCAGCCCACACTCTGAATATGAAGGACTGGGGACACACAATTAAAATTAAGAAATCAATTTACAGAAATTACAGAAATTAATTTGACAATAACGTGTGAAAATACACATAAGTGCATTGTATCAAATGATTAATTTAAATGTCATTATATAGTAGTTAAAGACACCTAATATAAAGTTTTTTGGTAAATGCTTGACTTATCTATTTATCGATTAGGTTAAAAATGCCATTGGACAGTTCATGCATGATTAAAACAACCAATGAACTTTTACCAAAATGTTAAGGATATTTAAGACATTTCTTCATTTTATTTTTAAGTGTAACTTCTAGTCCTCCATCTATTTTGCAATAAACATTGTAATTTATACTTACATGCAATAGTTTTATATTGCATCATCAATGCTGATCGTATCCAAGATCATTTGCATCTCTGATTTCATAATAAAATGTTGTGATGTGTATATTTGAGAAATGAAATACTGAAAGAAAAAAAAAAGAAATTTGTGCATATTTGAATACTTTGTAATACATTTTACATATTGTACTCAGTCTATTGTACACTATATATAATATACAGTACTTACAATGTAAACCCTAATGCTCAAAATAATTAATTGGTTTGAGTAGAGCAAACTCAAATTAAACAAATTAGTTCAATCAAATGAACTTTTGAGAGTATTTAGAACTTTCTTTTTCTTTTGAGTTCACGAAACTGACACATTTTAAGTCTTTCTGAATTGTTTCATCGGTTTGAGTTTTATGAACTTGTTTCTTTTAATTTAGACAACCTTAAATTTACCTGAAACTGGGCTGGGATTTCTATTTCCCAGCATGCTTTTGCCATGACACCTGAAAGGGAGAATACATACAAAAATTAAGTGTTAATACTCAAAATACTGAGACATTTCAAGTTAGGAGTAATTAAAATGTATGTGTCACAGACACGTCAGGCTCCAACATCCACCAATCACAGCGCACTCAATCACCAGAGTATTAATCACCGCCACCTGCACGTCATTACACCACTTATCAACACCACCATAAATAACACGCACACACAGCACTCCATGTCCGGTCTCGTTCGCAGATACTCACATTGATGCTTACCTCTAAGGACTCCTTGAACTCTTCTTACCTGTCTCCAGTGGTTCCCGTTCTCCCAGTGTGTTCATCTTCTGTGTGTGTGTATTCCGTCACCTCCAGCGATCTCCAGCTCCAGCGTCTCCATAAAGATCATTCTTCTGAAAACGGAAAGGACAGTAACTATCTCCATTACCCTTCATCATCAGCTTCACTTCCTTCACTCNGGGCTGGGATTTCTATTTCCCAGCATGCTTTTGCCATGACACCTGAAAGGGAGAATACATACAAAAATTAAGTGTTAATCCTCAAAATACTGAGACATTTCAAGTTAGGAGTAATTAAAATGTATGAGTACAAAATTAAAATCTGCCAGTTCTGCTTACTTAAACTTTAAATTTCTTAACTTAAAAAAAATTATGTAACTGATAACTTCATCATCTTCGGAACACAAATTAAGATATTTTTGATGAGTTTTTATTTTTATATCCTAAATAGAAAGCAATGAAATTACCACATTCAAGGTCCAGAAAAGTAGTCAAACAAAATCATTAAAATAGTAAACGTGACTACTGTGGTTCAACCTTAATGTTATGAAGGAATGAGAACATTTTTTTGAGCCAAAAAAACCCCAAAATGACGACTTTATTCAACAAATTCATCTCCTTGAATGATGATAATTGTGTTGCTTTCTATTTAAGATGATTAAAAAAAACCTCTTGGATTTCATCAAAAGTATCTTAATTTGTGTTCCAAAGATGAACGAATGTCTTATGGGTTTGGAACGACACGAGGGTGAGTAATTAATGACAGAAATTTCATTTATGGGTGAACTAACCCTTTAAACACTTATTGAAACTTTTTGAAATATTTGTGGAGAAAAAAGGAGGAGGAAAATTCACATGGGTCATGAACAGTCACTACTTCACTTTCTCATGCTTGCTGCGGTTTTGCAGTGAGTTTTTTGTTTATGATTCCGAAATTTAAGACTCACACAACTCACAAAAAAACACCCACAGGCCTCCTACCTAGAGCCAGCTGTATGACAGTTTCTCTGGTCTCATCCAGAGCTTCGATGGCCACAGTCTCTCGTGTGCACAAAGCTCTTCCTGCCAACGTGTTGTGTAATGCCATTGCCCCAGAGCTGTGCAGCAAATCTGTAAGCCTCTGCTGTCTTCATGGACAGCTGGCTGCTTCCACCGCTGTAATCACACAACACATATGCAAAGCACAGAGGCTCAGTGACATGCCAGCTCCCTCTAATACATGGAAAACAGAGCACATGGACAGAACTGATCTATTTACAGCAAAATGATCCACCAACACATGGTGATTGTTTTGAAAAAATTAAGACTATGTCATGCTCTCAAAACGAACGGCAGACATTTTGCTTTCCATGCTTCTCTTATGAAATACTGACATTTCAGCAAGAATATTTTTCCAAAAAGGAACAGCAGTTTGAGCTATGAGGGCAATTCACTAAAATATCACCCCAAATATCAGCATAGCCCATTATTCATTCATTTTTGTGCATCCTATTAAATTCTCGTGAGATCATTCAGTGCATTCTTACGTAGACTTAAGCACTTTCATTGGGTGTTTATGGACGCACTTTACAATGACGAACGATTCAGTGAAGCACATATCCACAGGCTCTGTGATCAATCAATAAGGAGTCCTGCAGTTCCAGAGCCATCAATCTCAACTCAGTGTGTGACTTAAATCAACAAATTGGCTCTGATTCCAGGAGGTAAAATGCTGATGTGGGAGACTCAGCATGTCTCTTTAAACAAGCATCTGTGGGGGGAGAGAGAGAGAATGAAGCCTCAACAAAGAGCAAGAGTGTCTCAGCAAGACACAAATGAACAAATAGAAAGAATGACTTTTATATTTAGTAAATGTTAATTAATTGAGGCAGATTTTAATTAAGAGATTTTAATTAGCAAATGATAATTGATTATGAAGATTTTCTTTCTTCTGTGGAACACAAAGGAAGTTATTCTTGAGGTCCATACAATGACAGTCAATCCAGTGTTGTTTTGGACCCAATTGACTTTCATTGTATGAACAAAAATAGTGGAAACATTCTTCAAAGTACAGTATCTATCTTTGTTTTCCACATAAGAAAGATAGTCATTCAAGTTTAAAATGATAAAGTGAGATTAAATGATGACAGATTTTCTTTTTTTTCTTCTTTTTTCTTAATGTATTGATGATAATTGAATAATTAAAAAGATAATGGATAATTTAATGAAGTCTGGGAGATTTGTCCCTCCATTGAAAGTCCATTCCACCATGCTTCAAAAACTACATAAAGAGAATGTAAAAGAAATCCATATCAAGTCTCCTGAAGAAATGATGATCCCTTAATATGATGAATTGATACTTATATATTAAACTTATTAATATTAATATTATTTATATATTATTTTCATTATATGTCTCTGGCTCAGCGCCAAGGCACATTTGAATTTAGCAGTGAATCTTATCCTAATCTTATCCCATTATCCTAATTGAAAAATGGGTTTATTACAACTTCAGAATTATATTCGTATAGACAGCTATACCTTATCAATGTTGACAAAGAGTGGTCCAGACCAACCTTCCGAACAAATGACTTACAGAAGGTATACTTAACTAAGAACGTTTCGGGAAACACGTATTAACATTAAGGTAAAAACATTAAGGTATAATTTAAGAATGACGTATAGAGTTAAGAAGGTTTCAGGAAATCCAGCCCAGATTTTTATTATATTTTTATTATATATTATTTAGTAACCATTTTTAAAACAATTGAGATAGAATTAAGATATGTGCTATATTGCATATTTAGTCACCGATGAAGGCTTTGCAGGCACAGTGAGAACAGTTAACCAAAAAAATTTAATTCTGTCATCATTTCCATTCCACCAAAACTATGATGCTTCGTGAAGTCTTCTGAGGAAAAATTATGCCTTTAAATCATAAACAGGGCCTTCCTTCCTTCCTTCCCTTCCTTCCTTCCCTTTATAGGTGTCTTCCCCAAACTGTACCTTAGGAGGTTACTTAAGGTGTACCTTCTTTAATGCGACGCTACCAGGTGTTGTTCATGGTGGTGGTGCTGAATTGGTTGATATCGCTGGCTCGAGAATCGATAATTCACTCAATGTGATCGTTATTTTAGAACATTATTTTACAACGCATCAATTCCTTGGAGACACATCATGCAGCTGACAGATATGTAGGTATCGTGTTTATGCCGTTTTTCTTTTTTTATTCAAAAAGATTCACAAACTTGTTAACTATATCATGAACTTTATGATATATTCCGATTGCAAAATATGTGGAAGTGAATGTGTTTTGTCACGCGATGAGTTTGCACAGCAATTCAGAGCTGTCGGAAATTTTCCCTGAAATACATAAAAGTATGTGGAATAGAGTAAACTTTATTGTTTCATACAAAATGTGTGTCTGATATAAATAAACACTTCATCAAATTATATAATTGAACCTTACGAACGAATGACTTGCAGAAGGTATACTTAACTATAAGAACTTTTCAGGAAACACATATTAACGTTAAGGTACAGCTTAAGGTATAATTTAAGAACGATGTAGAGTTAAGAAGGTTTCGGGAAATCCAGATTTTTATTATATTTTTATTATATATTATTTAGTAACCATTTTTAAAGCAATATGGAAATTGATTTGTGATTTGTGCTATATTGCAAATTTAGTCAGGTGAAGGGTTTGCAAAAATAGAGAGAACAATCAGCAATTCTTCTAAATGTAACCACGTTATCGTGTTGTCATTGTCTGATCATATGTTCGACTTCAATGACGCCACAGTTCAAGCACTGCTTGCCAGGAATCCATGAAGCTCCGAGTCTCCTAAAAACTTGCCCATTTAAAAATGAGCAATCTCCTGAATGTTAATACACAACGCTGGAGGAATAAACAATCAGCCGAACCAGATGACAGCCCTGCACACTCTACCTCTACTCAATATGTTCTTCTCTAACTTGTGCATTACAGCAGAAGAGCCAGAGTGTAGTCTTTCTCCACACACACAGTCACCCTTCATCTGCTCTTGTCACTGGATTATAACAGCGGCCAGACTCACATACCTTGAGGTGCCCAGAGAACCCAACGTGTGTTATTAACTGCCAGCTGTTTGGAAGTGAGGAATTCCCTTATTTCCAGAGCATACTGGGGGCTCTATTTAGCAGGCATGAGTGAGGGGCCATCATTTTGCTTCAAGCTGGGGGTGGTGTGTTTCCTCTTTCTCAATAAATCATGTAGGTCTATGAGGGTCTCTTCTTATTGCCTGGGCCTAATGCCAGTATATAAAACAGAGAGACCTGTAAGATGAAGATCTGTCAGAGAATGTACATGTGGAAGCAGTTTTTTCTGGGTTTAAAACAAGATGAGCTTAATCACCTTCATTAATCACACATTGTATGGCATAATGTTGGTTACAACAAAAAAACATTTCAACCAAATCCCTTTTTTTTCTGTTCTTGTCATATTGTTATTATCCTTATAAAAGAGACTCTCTGTGCAGCTCTCATTAGCTTAAGACAAATGAAAATAGCTGTGCGATGGTGCACCGAGGACACAACTGCTCCTCCTGAGAGCTGGAAATAGGAGAAAAAAAAAGCACAAAAATCCTTCAGAAAAGGAACAAAACAGACACGTCTTGGGATATTCTTTGTCAAACAGTGCAATGGACTAGATAGAGTCACACAAATTAAGTTTCACACTCGGCAGAAAGGACTGTAGCGCAAAGTCATAAAAGAGTGTATGAGGCAAGCTCTGAAAAAACCATGTAGGAATACATAACTTTGAAAAAGTGAATACGGAGGAGGAGAAAGGCTTTAGGTGATGTACTGTGCAAACATATTTTTGGAGACAGGTTAGGCAAGTAAGATGCTATTCAACAAGTGAGCTGCTTGTGAAATTTCAAAGCCTTGTGGGAAATCGTTCTCTCATGGGAGCCTTTCTGTAAAAAAATAAAAAAATAAATGGTTCAATGTGGTTCTCTGCATGGCATTTCTGAAGGCTTGTAAATGTATCTCATGCAGAGAAATATAAAACGTATGTTTGAAGTAAACTTAATGCAGTCTCAAAGCATCTGTGAAAAACAAGGTAGACTCAACAAACTTTTTTTACAGTTGTTTCACATGGAGACCAGCTTAAATTTAGGCATTATAAATATTTTTATTTTTATTTTTCAAGAGATACACAGAATTAGACTCAGAGTTATTATTGAACTGAGTTGTTTTATCAGTTGCAATTTCCAACATTTTTCTGCAATAGGAAACCATCCTAAATTGTAGCATTATGTAGCATAATGGCATTATGGATCATTTTATTTATTTTTATTTATTTATTAGTGATTTAAAAATAGCTAGATATGTTGATTGTTTCTTGGTATTATTGGTGCAGGTTTTATCCTGAGTTCCTGGAATCATGCTAGAAAAATTACAATAGATTTTTTAGATATCAATATCTTTTTTCTACAATTTTCTTGTATGAAAACCAGCCTAAATTTTGGGGTATTATGAATCTTTTTTATTTTAGGAAAAGCACAGAGTGAGTGAATTAAATAAAATGGCAAAAAATAACTGTGTTGTTTTATCCTAAGTTGCTGGAATCATGCTAGACTAAAATAACACCAATTTTCAACAATAATTCAGATACAGTTTTCAATATTTTTTTCTTCTTATGGAAACCATATATAGGCATTATAGATCTTGTTTTTTTTAAGTTCACAGTGAATTAAATATTTGTTTTCATAATCAGCAAACAATCATGCTTTAACAACCTATATTTAACGCTTCACACTTTCTGGCATGGCTATAAAACCTGATTTTAGATAACTGCGGGATCATTAGTATTCCATGGCAGTCAGAGCCAAAACAAATTGATATGTTAGTGGCAAGCACCAGTCTGGCATGTCAGTGCAAAAGAAGCCGCCTCCCTCTGTCTTTTGTAATAGAAAGGCCCAATTGCAAGACAAGAGGGTGATTTAATCTATGGACTCAGAAGACAGTCAATTGTAGAACAGAGGTCTGTTTCCCACTGATCTATATGGGCTACACCGTGATAGCACTGTTGATGTTCACATCACTCTGCAATTGGCTCAACATCCACAGCTGACTAAGTATGAATTTACAGCTACTTTCAATTATCAGTTATTTAGCACTGAAAGAAGCAGTCCTATATGTATAAATAATTAAATCAACTGGCTTAAAAAGATGCCAGGTTTAAAAATTAACTTATTGTTGCACTCGTCACTAAACCAGAACACTATTACTGAGTGAGGTGCATGGAAAAGCTAATAATGACTTAGACCTTTTCCTCAGCCCTCCACACATGGTTGCCTCAACGGGACGCACAGCAGCTGTAATTAGATGATGTTACCGTCAGTGTCACTGCCCGGGTTAATGAGTACCTCTATTTACCATTAATATGGTTACCTGTTCTCAGCCCAGAGGCTAACGTTGCACATTTAGCTAATTACAGAACCTCGTAATACACACCTTGACCTTAAACACATCGCTAATTCAGTCACGCAATTTAGCTGCTTTTAAAGAATGCATATTTCTTTAAAGATGACTATGCTGTAAAAATTTCCCACAAAAACAACTCTTGTCTTGACATTTTGCTATATAAAGCTCCATATCTGACACATCTAAAGCTGAGCTCCATTCTGTCTTGTTGGAACAAGGTGTGTGCCTTCATCTCAAAATGTAATTTTGTCAGCCGAATGAAGTCTAACTGAAAGGATGAGTTATGTTTTGTGACATGTCAACATGTTTGTCTTCTTGACATGAGAATGTGAGGCACATTATGTGGATTG
The DNA here is from genome assembly GCA_003731715.1 of Anabarilius grahami. NCBI lineage: Eukaryota > Metazoa > Chordata > Actinopteri > Cypriniformes > Xenocyprididae > Anabarilius > Anabarilius grahami. The sequence goes on from RJVU01071404.1 coordinate 4,912,079, forward strand.
GACAAAAAAATAAATAAAATAAAAATAACAACAATAAAAAACAGTTTGGAACTACAGTGAATGGATTAAAATACCACAGTAAATACCACCATGTCAAAGGTTGCACACAAATTTGCTTCTAAAAAATATCCTATATATACAGAAGCCTGTTTCTGCCTCAGAGTAAACAAGGAAATTGTGAGATCAAGTTAAAAATAAGAAAGTCAAACTGTGTGAGCCACAATTGTGAGACAAAACAATTACGTGAAATAAAGTCTAAGTAATGTAATTTCTGATTTGCAATGCAAGATAAAGTCACTTTTAGATATAAAGACATGCTGTGAGAAGCAGCATGAAGTGAAAATTGGGGAGGAAAAAGTAGCAATTACAAGAAAAATGGTTGCAATTGGGGCGCAGTCTTGCAATGTTTCTGAGATGAAAACATTTAGTTTTAACCATATTCTGGACATGAGGATCAAATGTTAAATTTGCATCAAGTATAACCACTCATTTTTTTAATTTTGTTTGAAACTCCATAGCAGAGCTATCCAATTTGTTGGGGTGAGCTAATGAGCATAAGCTCAGTCTTGTCACTGTTGAGACAGAGAACATTTTGAGACATCCATATTTTTAACTCAGAACTACAATGTACAAAATCTGAATCTATGTAAAACTGAGTGTCATCTGCATAAAAATGTAACTTAATGTAACGTAGGAATCCACTGGAGGTGAGCTTGAAGAACCCAAGTGCAGTTTTATTTAACTTAAACGTGAACTAAATACAAAACAAAGAGGTGGCTTGGCTTGCGTAACTTGACGAAACTTGAAAACATGAACATGAACATGAACTTGAACATGAACTTGAACTTAAACATGGCAAACTCACCAACAATGGCTTACACGAACAAAGCTAGACAAAGGACAATGGAAACATGAGGCCTATAAATACACAGAGTTCAACAGAACACAGAACTGAGAAACCACATGACTAAATCAACCAATGACAACATGACACATTTGGCTTGTTCGAGATGCATAAAGAGTCATCTGCTCTCCAATCGCTCTCGCAGTACTTTGATTTCATACACCAATCAGTTTGCATCTCGAACAAGCCTATTCACAAGGGGAGCACATGGCAAGATCACATGAGGAGCCACGGAATCACATGACAACAGAAACCATGACAGTGAGCATGAATACAAAATAAAAGACATGAACACAAACAAAACCCAAAACTAGACATGACACTTAAGACCAATGAATCTGAGAAGTTGACCAAGGGGGAAAATGTACATGCTAAAAAGTAAGGGACTCAAAACTGATCCCTGGGGAACACCAAATTGCACTGAACCAACTTTGGACCTGCATCCACCCAGGGACACAAACTGCCTACGATCTGAGAGGTAAGACAGTTTAATACAATGTCAGTAACACCAAAAATAGTTTTCAAATGAGTAAGTAAAAAAAAAAATTCTATAGTGTCAAAAAATTCAGAATTGAAAGACAGCCAGAGTCAGCAGCAATTAATACGTCACTAGTGATCTTAACTAATGCTGTTTCAGTGCTGTGTAGTTTGCAGAAGCCAGACTGGAGGGGCTCAAAAAGATAGTTTAAAGTGAGGTGAGTATATAATTGAGAAGCCACAATTCGCGCAAGCAATTTGTCACAGATCCCTTGTTTCCCTGGACTACATTTCCCATGTTCCTCCTGTTCTCCACACCTGCACTCACTTCCCTCGTCAGCTCCCCATCATCACGGATCACCTGCACCTGGACTCTATTATCTGCACTCCCTTTATATTGCATTCACTCCCTTCACTCCTCGTCCGTTCTCTGTTGTGTTTCGTGTATGTTTGGTGTTCCTCGCCTTTGTCTAATAAAGAGTCTTTGTTATTGTGGAAATCCGCATCTGCCTCATCTCTGCACCAGCATCCGTAACAGAAGAACGGACCCTAAACCACTGGATTTCCACCTAAGAGATGGATACTTTCCCCTGCTCCCTGGCTCCAGCTTCTCCCATGCCTCCCACTTCCATGACGGCCGGAGATCGTCTCATCGGGCTTCTTCAGTTTGGACGTCCGCTGGAGAGGTATGTGGAGGAGTTCGTTGAGCTTGCTTTTCTGACTGACTGGCCTGATGCTTATTTAATCGCCCTGTTTTTGGACGGACTGGATGACGACACTATCCGATTAGATGAACCTGATTATCGTTTCTCCTTAAGCGAAACTATCAATTTAATTTTGTGTTTGAATAATTCCAAATTCCTCGTAGAAGAGGTTCGGGATAAGTGTTTGTCTCCAGTCCGTCCGGAAACACGGTTGGCCAGGCCAGTTGGTCAGCCTCCGTCTTCCTCCGCATGCCCCTCCAGTGAACTCCCTGCCAGTCCCACGCTGGACCCACACTCCTCCGCTGGGTCCAGAAAGCGGAGGAGGAGGAAGAAAGCCGCTCCAGCCCTCTCCGAGCCAGCGGCTCCAGCCCTCTCCGAGCCAGCGGCTCCAGCCCTCTCCGAGCCAGCGGCTCCTGCCCTCTCCGAGCCAGCGGCTCCTGCCCTCTCCGAGCCAGCGGCTCCAGCCCTCTCCGAGCCAGCGGCTCCAGCCCTCTCCGAGCCAGCGGCTACAGTCTCCACAGAGCCAGCTCCAGTGCCTGTGGGGATTTTGGTCATCTTTGAGGGGATGGACTGGACCTCTCTCCCTGCAGCTCCAGTCTCCGCCGCCGGGCCAGCATCTCCAGTCTCAGCCGCCGGGCCTGCATCTCCAGTCTCCGCCGCCGGGCCTGC
>RJVU01071404.1:4930575-4946887 GCA_003731715.1 Anabarilius grahami
GTGTTAGACAGTTGACGACATCACGCAGAAGGTTCCCAATGCGTTGCTACGCAGCGTCTCGTTCCCTTCTCAGGGAACCAGGGTTACATCTGTAACCCGAGACGTTTTTTATATCAGCTATACATTCTGTTAATTTAGCGAATTGGTAAGTTTCGTCAGGGCGCGAAGAGATATAGAGCTGAGTATCATCAGCGTAACAATGCTTCCTAATGATATCTCCCAAGGGTAGCATGTACAGAGTGAAAAGCAACGGTCCTAGTACTGAGCCTTGCGGTAATCCATATTTAACTTGTGATTGATATGACATCTCATCGTTTACTACTACAAACTGATAACGGTCAGATAAGTATGATTTGAACCATGCCAATGCAATTTCACTAATGCCAACATAGTTTTCGAGTCTATTTAGAAGAATATTGTGATCAATAGTGTCAAATGCAGCACTAAGATCCAGTAACACTAATAGAGAGATACAACCACGATCTGATGATAAAAGCAAATCATTAGTAACTCTAATAAGTGCAGTCTCAGTACTATGGTACGGTCTAAATCCTGACTGGAAATCCTCACAGATACTATTTCTTTCTAAAAAGGAACATAGTTGTGATGAAACTGCCTTTTCTAGTATTTTTGACAGAAAAGTGAGATTTGATTTGAAATCGGCCTGTAATTGACTAATTCTCTAGGATCAAGTTGTGGTTTTTTTATGTTCTATATAGTATGACTGTGTGTGTTATAAATGAAATTTGGACATACTACATCTGCTGGTTACACTTTATTTTGATGGTCCCCTTTAGACATTCTGTTGACTGTGTAATGAAGCATCTACATGTCAACTAACTCTCTTTAGTTGAGTATTACTGTTAAAAATTACTAATAAAAGTTAGTTTTTTTTATTATTTTTGATTAAATAAATGGATCCTTGATGAGCATAAAAGACTTCTGTCAAAAACATTAAAAATCTTAATTATTTCAGAACTTTGCTAGTAGTTTATACATGTTTGTGTATGTATGCTTATTTAAAAGAAACATCAAATGCAGATTTTCAGTGGCAATGCAGCACAAATAGGCAAGTGACCATTCCACAACTGCCCTGAAACACTTTTACACTGGCTTTAATCCGGCAGACATCGTTATTGTTGAGTCCTGGACATATGCTGTCATATCTACTTTTGTACAAACCAGAAATAAATGGTTTTCACTGGCAATTTTGTCTGATAACAAGTTTGCATTGACAAAATACCTGCAGAATTGACCGTATTTTTTGGTATGTGCACAAATAGGCTGAGAGAACAGAATACATTTTTATCTTTTATATAGTAATCAAGTCATTTGAGTTAGCTGATCTATCACAGAACAGAAGGTCCCTGATTGTTGGACACTGCATCATTGAACAAAGCCGTGGCCATGGTCGTAAAATTGTGTCTGAGCTGGTTCAGTGAGAGAGACAATTTCTATCATCCCTGTAGCAAGCAGTTAAAGATCAGGCAAGGCTGCCCAATCATTGCTCCAGATTGCCTATCAATTTTACTCAGTGTTAACTTTCCATGTGGAGATGTGGGGTTATTTTAGCAGTAGGCTGTAGTTAAAGACATACAGGCACTAAAAGGATTAGATTTAACTTGATTTTGCCAAATGCACTGTCAAACTTAAATGAAGCACTGGTTTACTCCTCCACCTCCATGCACACTTTTGACCAAATAAAACGATTTATGTTGAGATGATGAACAGATGGCGTTTCCTGCACTTGGGTAGATAATGAACAAGCTCTACATTTTAAAACACAGAAGGCAGAAAATTAAACCATTTACGATACTTGCTGAACATTTTCACTAGCATGACCTCATTTTGCATGGCTGTTCCGTTCGGCACAAGCACTACTGTCGGAACCCATTTCTCATTACAAAATTTGTTCGCCTGTGAACAAGAGGTTTGTGTTTCTTTTGTGCGGTTGAGAAGCTCGGATGGTGTTTGAGGAAAAGTTAAAGTGACATCTGATTGCAGTCCGTAAAGTACCTGTTAAATAGTGAATATTAATGAGGCAGCACTAGGTGTACCGAAGCAATGACTTCTCTATATAAATGATGTTACACGTTTGTAATGAATATTTCTGCAAAACAGGAGAGAAAACCAGAATCATCCATTACTAATGCATCTACTGTGTGCTACACAAAGAGAATTTCTAACACCAGTCACGCAGCAAACCCAGTGATGTCTGAAAACTTCTCTCTCAGTAAGTTTAACAGCAGAAGTTCACCACCTTTGCTCATTTTAATGTAGAGAAATAACTGGCAAGGAGAAAAACTATCTAATGACAATTTTACCATTATAGATTTAAATAAATGCCTGTAAATATAGGATACAACAGGATACAAAGACTTGGATTATTAAAAAAGGTTAGTCTACTTTCCAAGCTTTGAATTCTTTCTTTTCTAAATGCTACCAGGGCAAACTAGAATAACAGAAACACAATTATTATTATTTTTTTTAAATTGCGGCTGTAATGGCCCTCTGGAAGATTCTGTCCCGATACCTATAGCAACCAGAGTTTGGGGACATCCGGTTTCTTTTTTGTTGAATGCAGGGTCACAACACAAGAGTCTTTGCTTAGTTAAAAAAAGAAAAAAAAGCAGTAAACCTCCACCTAGATTGTGATCACTCTCCCCAGTAGAAGAACCAATATTTACTCATTGAAGGAAATCACAGCAGCATCCTCTGCTGAAATAATCAATCTTCCTCAATCACGACACAATCCTAACTGCCCCATTTACTCCCGTAAATGTCCTTCTCGGCTTTATAACCCTTCTATCTAGAGCATCAAATGCTTTCAATGTGTGGAACAGTCTTCTAAGACTGCTCTGGCAGGTAGTGCTGTGGAATTATTCGCTAGAATACTCGTGTAAAGTCTACATTCATAGCACTTTTTTCAAAATGTTCTTTCTTATGATATTACAATAACTGGCTAGTGCATTTTATTACAACAGCCATATTTCTTTTTCTTTTATTTTCTTTTACTTTCCTTTTTTTACTTGGCTATGGTCCTTTATTTAACCAGGTAAAAACTTTCTGAGATTTAAAATCTCTTTTTCAGAAGTGACCTGGCCAAGATGAGCAGCCACAGATGTCCCAATATTACAACTACAAAAGACCACAAAATCAAAACACATTTAAAAACATTTGCAATTTGATTCTTTCTGTAACAGCTCACAGATCAAAGATTTACAACTGCTCATTGATACCAAAGTCTGCATCGTCAAATCATTTTGTAAGGTATTCCAATAACTGGGTGCGAAAAGCTTGTTTTCCTAATTCAGCTGGTACAGATGGAACTGAAAGTGTATACACAAGTTCTGTGAATGCAAAGAATAAACCACAGCAATTTTCTGTTGAGTAAAGGAACAAAGATATAAAGACAACAGACCTAAAATAGATTTGTAAATAAACAGGTACTAATGCTTAAAGGGTTAGTTCACCAAAAAAATTAAAATTCTGTCATTAATTATTCACCCTCATGTCGTTCCACACCCGTAAGATCGTCGTTCATCTTTGGAACACAAATTAAGATATTTTTGATAAAATCCGATGACTCGTGAGGCCTGCAATGAAGCAGACTCGAAGCAGTGTTTTGAAATTGCCCATCATTAGATATTGTTGAATAAAGTCATTATTTTGGGGGGGTTTTGGTGCACAAAAGGTATTCTCGTCGCTTCATACCATTAAGGTGGAACAACTGTAGTCACATGAACTGTTTTAAATCCATCTTTAGTAGCTTTCTGAGCATCTGAAAGTGTTTATTATCTTGCTCTCAATGGAGGCCTCACTGAGCCATCAGATTTTATGAAAAATCTCTTACAGTTTTTTTATTCGCTTTGGTACTATTTTCACAAGTAAGGTGTACATTTTCAAAACTCTTAGTACAAAACTCCAAACTGATCACACTTGTAACACAGCTAGTCATTCTTTCAAAACCTGATCTCATGCTTTCATTCTAGTTGTACATATTTTCATTCTACATAATCACTGTTTCAAAACTGAAGATCATTGTGATGTGTAATGAGCATATTTGGTTTAATCATCGAAACACAAAAGTGTGATCTTCCTTCAGTTTAGTACTTTTAACATTCAGTTAATTCAATTGCAAACAATGCAAGATACATGTTTCAAATCACCCTTGATGCTGAAATAATTACAGTTACACAGGATACAGATGCCACATTAGAAAATGCACTCACATAACCTAAATTACATAATTGACATAAAATCCATGTTTGTAATAATATCTATTCAGTGTGTTATCCAAAGGTTTGAAGTATGACACAGTTATGAGGTTTTGTGTAGAACAGAGTGTGCTGGCAATACAGCAAATGTTCTAACTGTACCATATGACTGAATCTACACTGTAGTTGATCTTTACTGATGAAGGGGGAGTTACAATGTGGTGGCAGTCTCTCTATACCATGGTAATGCCTCTAATCAGTCTGATGTTATAGTCAGTCCTTACAGTCAGTTATACAGTCAGTTATACAGTCATCGTAAACCCTGCGTTGTGAACCAAATGTCCAAAGCAAAAGGATGGTAATACCAGTAATTTTAGACCTAGTGGGGACATTTGGTTCACAACGCAGGGTTTACCATGACCCCACACACTCACTTTGACAATTGTGGTCATCATCTAAGATAAATTGCTTATAATGTAAAAAGAATTCATTACATTTGGTTATCCATATCGGAAAATGCAAACAAGTTCTATGCCTATAGAATCAATATCTATAGAAATCTATAGGTGTACCAAATGATGCATTGATTAATCATTAAGTTCAGTTGTTATTAAATAATAGACAAATTAAAGTATTAAACTGAAGGAAAAGAGATGCAAATGAAAAGTTTGATAGTAATAGCATTATGAAAGGCAGTTACTGTGAATGAAACATTTATGTAGATGAAACACTTTGTGTTGTGAAAAGGATACTTTGTGATTTTGCGTATTGTACTAACACAATTGAAAATATGCTGAAATGTTTGAAAAAAGTGCACTTTTGATGATCTGTTGTGATATTAGTACTAAGAATTTAGAAAATTTACCAGTTACTTGTGAAAATTGCACCAAAGCAATTAAAAACAAAACAAAAAAACCAACAAAAAAAAAAACTGTAATTTGTGTTCCAGAGATGAACAAAGGTCTTACAGGTGTGGAACAACATGAGGGTGAGTAATTAATGACAGAATTTTCATTTTTGTGTGAACTAACCCTTTAAGTCTGCATATTGATAGTGAAGACCAACATACTCTATTATACAGCTCACAATGATGAGTTCTGAAATTACAATTTGTTGTAAACCTGAGAGTACCATGATGTCAAGAGTGTCTAAGGAACACAGAAGTTTGGTTGGCACCAATTTATAAAACATCTCCATAATCAAGAACTGGCATAAAGGTGCTAGAGACTAATCTCTTGCCTCGAATGACAAACAGCCTTTGTTTCTAACATAAAATCCCAGCTTTAGCTTGAGTTTAGTCTTTAATTGATTTACATGAAATTTAAAAAATAGAGATTCATCAAATATAAAACCAAGATATTTTTATTCTGTCACAACTTCTATTTCAGAACCCTGTAAGGTGATAACAGATAATATATTTGCTGCTTGTTTCTTTGATCTTGAAAAAAACATGACTTTAGCATTCAGAGTCAAATTCAAGCAACAAAGCCTTTGTTGTACAACATCGAAAGCAGACTGCAGTAAAGACACAGCTTGATGTAATTTGGGTGCACTGCAAAAAACTTTTATCAGCAGAAAAATGAAAACATATGCACGACTTTAAGGTTACAGTTTTTTTAATTGCTTTGGTGCAATTTTCACAAGCAATTGGTAAATTGTTTGGTAAAAACTCTTAGTGCACCTTTTTTAAATCAAATATCCTTTTCACGAAAACAAAATAAGTGTTTCATGGTATCCCCTACGTTATGTGGACGTAGTTTTACCTTGTGGGCACTTGTTTTGGTCCCCATGAAGAAACAAGTTTATAAATCATATAGAACGATCCATTTTGAAAATCTAAAATATCAGAAATTTTTTTTTGTGATGGGTAGGTTTAGGGGTAGGGTTAGTGTGGATAGAATACACAGTTTGTACAGTATAAAAACCATTACATCAATGGAATGTCCCCATAAAACATGGAAACCCAACATGTGTGTGCGTGTGTGTGTGACAGAGCGATTTGCAATTTGTGAACACAGAGCAGGATAGAGTACAAGGGAAAATGGGGAAACAGTCAATGACTGTATAACATCAGATTGATCAGAGATACATCAGAAGAAGAGAGACAGATGGCATCAAATACAGCATTTTACGTTACAGTATGTATGCCATGTGATACTGTAAACAGATTACCATGGTAGAGACTGCCACAGGGGCAGTCGTGGCCTACTGGATAGAGAGTCGGACTTGTAACCCAAAGGTCATGGGTTCGAATCTCAGGTCCGGCAGGGATTGTCGGTGAGGGGAGTGAATGTCCAGCGCTCTCCCCACCCTCAATACCACGACTGAGGTGAGACCCTTGAGCAAGGCACCGTACCCCCAACTGCTCCCCGGGCGCCGCAGCAATGGCTGCCCACTGCTCCGGGTGTGTGTTCACGGTGTGTGTGTTCACTGCTGTGTGTGTGCACTTGGATGGGTTAAATGCAGAGCACAAATTCCGAGTATGGGTCACCATACTTGGCCACATGTCACTTCACTTCACTTCACTTCACTTCACTTCACTTCACATTACTGTAACGCACCCTTACAAAGGTCAACTACAGTATAGATTCAGTCATATGGTACAGTGAGAACATTTACTGTTTTGGCAACAAAAACTTATAGCATGAAACCTCATGGCCATTTCATAACTTCATAACAGCTTTTGATAACACACTGAATAGATACGATTACTAAAATTAAGGATTTTATGACAATTATGTAATTTAGGTAAAGTGTATTTTCTAATGTGGCATCTGTATCCTGTGTAACTGTAATTATTTCAGCAACAAGGGTGATTTGAAACATGCATCTTTCATTGTTTGCCATTGAATGAACTGATTGTTAAAAGTACAAACTGAAAGAAGAACATGCTGTTGTGTTTCTGTGATTAAACCAAATGTTCTCATTACACATCACAAAAATCTTGTTTTGAAACAGTGATTATGTCGAATGAGAATGAAAGCATGGGATCAGGTTTTGAAAGAATGACTAGATGTGTTACAAGTGTGATCAGTTTGGTTTTTTGTACTAAGAGTTTTGAAAATGTACACCTTACTTGTGAAAATGGTACCAAAGCGAATAAAAATAAACTGTAAGAGATTTTTCATAAAATCCGATGGCTCAGTGAGGCCTCCATTGACAGCAAGATAATTAACACTTTCAGATGCTCAGAAAGCTATTAAAGATGGATTAAAAAAAAAAAACCTGTAAAATGTGTAGTAATTTTTTTAAAAATGGTATTTTTATTTATTTATTAATTTTTTAAGGTTGCACTGCATAGCTTTAGACTACTGACACTTACTGGTGTGGATACAGCTTTGCAAAAGACAAAGGAAGGATTTTTGGCTGAAAAAAAAGGCACTATTTATACTATTCGTAGCATGATTCCTTTAAGGAATTCCCTTTAAGCTTTTATTAGCCTACATATATGACTGAAGTCTTCAGTTTATATGTTGAATATGTTCTTTCCATTTCTTTGTGTGTGAAACCTAAAATTACTGAATGCACATTTAAATTTAGAAACATCTCAATACTGCAAAATTTGTGGCCCTTACAGTAACTCCCTTTTGATGTTCCTCATTTGTAAGTCGCTTTGGATAAAAGCATCTACTAAATGAATAAATGTAAATGCAGAATATTTCTTCACGTAAGAGATCTGAATATTTTCAAACCAGTAAATTCTCCAAAAGTGAATATTTATTGTCACTTTTTCAATTCAATATTTTTCTTCATAATATAATTAATTTGCTTCATAACAGTCTTTACATTTCTTTTAATGTAAATGTAGCATAAAATCAGGAATAAAACAAGCAAACAAACAAGCAAAAAACCTTTGTGCGGCCCTAGTCTGTCCTTTGTTGTCTCTAACGCCTTCACTTTCATGTACACACAAACACGTACACACATATTTCTTAGATATATGCTGTTCTTGCTTCGTCTAAACATCTTCTAAGTCATCTGTATTTAGACGGGCTAATTTCACAGCAGATTTGAGGTGGATAGTTAATGTAGCATGGAAAAGCAGAGAGGTTGATGTGACCCAAATGCCTGTTCTTGGGCGACCAGTTCCAGCCCTCATGAAATGGATGAGAGACTTGGCTGTAAACCCATTTCATGGCCAAATTTAACAGCCTTCCTGAGTCTCCTAAACACACACACACACACAAACCGCCAAACCTATGTCTTTATTTTCTGTAAAGTTTCACATAAGATGAAACTGCTTCTGCATGATATTGAACATCCAGACAGTCTGAGAACATTTCATACACCAAACAAGAACCAAGAATTTGTCTATATGAGACCATATGTGACTATCAAAGCCTATGTTATTAGTTTCACCAAATATCCTTTATAAAGTTCATAAACAAAAAGCAGAGCTATTTCAAAGATCCATTTGCTATAGTCACAAAGACACTACACTGCCACGAAATTGCTATATGCCCCTTTTATAAGAGAAGAGATACCTTGAAGGCAGTCATAAAGAATACCATTCAAAAAGTCTGTTCAATTATTCAGCTGTTACCTTATAATCTCACCGTACAGTATAGCTGATCTAAGATATTGTGTGGGTGGATGAACATTTTTTGTGTGTGTGTGTGATGCTATCACCATCTCCAAATAAAACACATAGTTGTACTTTATGCGAACTGCAGCACCTGGAGTAGAATTTCCTAATTGCTCTTTCTGCTCTGTATAGTGGTTAGGTAGGTTCATGACTTAAAAACAAAATGAACAGCTCAGAATGTACAATTTTGGCCATATACCCGTGGTCATAGGGGCAGAGGCCACGGACGCTGCACCGCCATGGCCCCGAGTTACCGGCGCCACTTTGGGCTCCCTGAACTTCCCGATCTGCCATGGCGCCGCTCTGGAGGCTCCCTATCCCCTGAGCCACGCCCTTACCAGCCTTCAGAGCACCCACCTGCCCTTATTTTATAAGAATTCAACAGCCCTCGGTCAATTATTTCGCTTATACTACGGATAGAAAGAGAGAGAGAATAAGCAGCAAATTAGCCCAGTGGTTCTCAAACCTGTCCTGGGGACCCCTCACCACTGCAAATTTTGCATGTCTCCCTCATCTAACACACCTGAATTAAGTCATCAGCTAATTAGTAGAGACTGCAAGAGTTGAATTGGGTGTGTCTTATGAAGGAGACATAAAAAATGTGCAATGGTGGGGGGTCCCCAGGACAGGTTTGAGAACCACTGAATTAGCCTACCTAGTCTGCGCGTCTCTCATGGCAGCAGTGTCTCTATAAGTATAAGAACCACACAGTTAATCAGTCAGAGCAGCGCTGACAAAGTTTCTGTGCGAGTGTGTGTCCGAGAGAGAGAGCATGTGAAAGAGTATGTGCTTTCAGGACACAATAAAATGTATTTTGTGGCAAAAACCATAACAACAATTTGTCATTTCATTTTCATCCTATTATTAAAAATATTTATTTGCTTGGTTAGTGTCATTGTGGGCTTTGTTTCTTTTCCGGTTGTAGGCTGTAAGGACCTATTGAGATAACTGAAATCATTTGGCAAAGTAATATGGAACTGTAATGCGGTCAAGACCTGCTAAAACTATTGCTGTGCGTTTCCCTGAAAATAATTGCACACCTTAGAACGTTGGTCAACCAACAGCATCCAGCATTCAACAGCCCCATAGTACAAATTATATTATATATTACCTAACTTCACCCAAAACATAAATGTAACCACTTGTTAATAAGTAACAATGTATGTTTCATAGTCTACACAAACATCAGGAAAATGTATGTGTGTTTAGAAACACCAACAGGAATGAATACTATTGAGACCATGTTGGAACACACCTTTCTTCTGAGTCATTGTTTTTCTTTTTTTCTGATATTACATTGTGCTGCACCCCACGCAGCATTTTGATCCAATGTTTCAGTTCACCAGATCAGAGAGAAGATGATGTAATGTCTCTTGCATTTAAGTCTTAACATTTGTAGCTCAGGACCACAGCAATCCTTCAAAACAGAAAGAACGGTTTCTTTCACTTCAGTTTTAGAGAGACGACACAAGCGAGACAGAGATGTTTTATGAAACGTAACAATACAAGTCTATTCAGTATTGACTGTAATGGACACAATGAATACAGAGACAGGAGAAGAAATTGCATAAACATTATGAAACATTTCTGCAAAATGTAAAAAAAAATAAAATAAAAAAAATACAGAGAAGAGAAGAGAAGGCGATACACAGGAAATAGAAAAGAAGATTAATCAAGACCCTGGGAGGAGGGGGGTATATGAAATGCTGTCCAACGTTGCACAGAAATATCATTCTGAGAAAGGTCATTAGGCAGCAACTTGGGCAAATTGAAAGCGCAAAGATTGTCATGTCATAAATAAAAGCTTGTCATTTCACCTGCCACCATGCATGCAGAAAATTCCACCCTGACATTATCTGTGTCACTTGGTCATTACTCTTAATACCAACGGCTGCTCTGCAATGCAAACACAATCCCCTGACACCAAAAAGCAATACCCGCGTTTCCTGAAGCCCCTTGCCACAACTGTCAAAAATGATATGATATATTAAGATTCCTTCCTGAATGCCCCCCCTCGGAGAAAATCCAAATCAATGTAACCTTTTCAGTGTTGAATAATGAAGCTGAGCTAAAAGCCACAAAAACGCTGACTGGATATCACCAAGCAAGCAGCGATAATTACATGATTAATGTCACTTGGAGAATAGCAATGGCGTGGAGAGATGGGAGCAGCCACCTCAACTCTTACAAGATATTAAATATTAAATCATTTATATATAATCCAGTTTTATTTATGCAAACCAACTGTTCTACAAATCACAAAAACTGGATTATAAATAAGAATTCAGTTGTTTTACAAAAAAAAAAAATCAGATGTATATTAAATACCCCATGAAATTGCAAACGCAATTTCCTATTCTTATGTGATTCCTATTTTTTCTTTTAAAAATAGCCAAACCGCTTTAGTTACATTACAGGCATTGATTTGTTGCATTATATTCAGTGAAGGTGAGGGACATTCTCAATCTAGAGAACATTTGATTGGGCATAATGCAGAAATGCAGAAAAATCTATATTTCATACTCAAAATATTGTGTTATATTTATTGATCAAAATATTGACACTTGAAATGAGGGTTTAAAAAAAACAAAAAAAAAAACAAACGTATAAGCTTAATTAAATTTAATGTCAATTAATTAACTCGCCCATTCAAATCAAGTCTATCTTTCTGGTACTTTAAGTAATAAATGTTGTTAAAAAAGTGATTAAGATAAAGGTGTCAGTGGTGAAAAGAAACTTTGCATAAAAAAATAAAAAATAAAAAAAAGGCTGAAAACAAATGCATTCTGAATTACATGTTTTTTTTTTTTTTTATTCTTTCAGTTAAAAAAAAATTGAATATCAATTCTATCAATAGAATAAAATAAGTCTTCAGAAAGCAGAAATAAAAATAAGAAGTGAAGTAAAATGGAGAAAATTATATTTAATGAATATCTTAAGCAAATGCTAACTTTGAACTAAAAACATATTTTGTTTTTCTCTCAAATTTTGCACAGACCCCCTCAACTCTCGTGCCACAAGAAGTCTGAAAACCCCTGCATTAGCAAATACATGTCTTCAAAAATAGCAGATACAGTATGAACCAAATGCCACAAAATTCCAATCTTGATTTCATTGGGTATTTAATATGACATGTAAAAATAAATAAATAAAAATAACAAGTTGCTGTGTTAAGGTGAACAACAGAAGCACTTAGCAACCTCAGTGCTGAAATAATTATCCTTATTTCACAAAAAAGGATTTTTTACATCAGGTTTGCATCAGTTACATCTCTTATTGTGCACAGGGCCAGAATTTCAATAAAAAAAAAAAAAAATTATACAGTTGTTGTAAAACAGAGGTGAACTAAAACTGCCTTCAGTTTTGCAGTCTGAGGCAAGGCTGCATTGACAGCTGATGGTCAAGGCTGTTCTTCTGTAATTAAGCTCTCAGGCCTTTCAGGAGGAGAGGAGCATTCGAAATGAAATCTCTTGGTTAATAATGCAGCAAACACATAAAACATGGTCCTATAATCACTGTCTGCTTCATCTATCTCCCTCAGAGCCCTGTATTGATTTGGCTGACACGCATCATGCTGAAAGGACACCAATAAAGAAAAGAACCGATGAAGGAGCAGGCCTCCTCTCTCAAAATATCCCACCCTCAAAGCAGGGCAAAGTCAAGTAATTTCCATGTCTGGAAAGCCAAACAGGTAAGACACAGGCAAGATAACAGCTTCCTTTCCAGTAGCAAGCTCTTTGTGGGTCAGGGAGTGTTACTGTAAAAAAAAAAAAAAAAAAACCTTCGGCAGTGAGTAATTGGCTGCCTAATGAATTGTATTGGCAGACCTTGTTCTGTGGAGGGTTGAGTGTGTCACAGGGCGTTTGGCTCACACTCAAGGGCGGCACTTTATTGGCTTCCTCTTCGCTTCTGCGGCCAGTCATTCACCTCTACAGCTGCTGCAGTGCAATCGTATGAACCTATGGAAACTTACGGATGGAATCATTAAAGAACATCAATACTATGTTGTTTTCTAGGAATGTATAATGAGGGTACAGTGATACTGACCACAAACTCAACCTTCAAATTCAAATGAAAGATTCACATTCAAAATATTTCAAGTCATAGAAATTTAAATTGACTTTGGGTAATATTTTTGTCAGACAGAAGTAGGCAGGACTGAAACATTATTATTTCTAATACAGTAAGTGATATTGGTGGCTCTATGTTACAAACTCTGGCACTGGCTTCTAGAGACAGCATGGGAGGATATTTGACACTATATTTGGCTCTCACATGCATCTCATATGTGGGGGGCTTTTGGCTCTGAAGTTTGGCCAATCACATGTGAAACCTTCCATTGACCGCTAATGCACATTACAGTTCACTCAAAAGTAAAATTATTATGAAATATGTTTAGTAACCGCAAATACAGCCTAATTAACTGGTTAGATAATGCTAATTAAAAAAGTGACAGTATGTGCCACATTCTTTACAAGAAATGTATCACTTATATATACACCATTTGACATTACAATATTTAATATTTCAGGCAAATTTGTATTAGTTATTAACCATAACATAATATTAATATTGCATAACAGGCAGAACAATTATCACGTTTAATATGAAAGAATCTATGAGTGTCTTATACATAAATAAGGCAAATGTATTTCGTTAAGGATGCACAATTTTAATATTTTGGCCATAAGTTGCTGATTATTTTGATGATATTGGCCAATAACCAATAAATGACCATCATTAAAACTCCATTTTGTATAAATATATAAAAATAAAAGACTAAAAACAAAATCAGTTGTATTAAATGAAAGATGATTGATTGAATTTAGAATATACATGAGAATAAGATGAATTGAGGCATTACAACATTATATTATGTACATAGTGAGACATGTATGTGTAACAATAAGTTCACTGGAAGCAAGATGAAGGAGGTCCTTTGTGCAGTTTTTTTTTTTTTTTTTAAAGATAAACAAAGTGACAAAATCAATCCAAAACAGGCTTGAGTTGATATTAACATGACACAAGAAGGCTTGGCATTAACATAAAAACACTCACCAACAGTAAGTTACAACATCAAAGCTAGACAAGGAACATAGGTAACATGAGGGCTATTTATACACAAGGACTAATCACTAAACAAGAAGCACCTGAGAACAATCAAACAATGAACCAATGAGAAAACAGGACACATAACTAGAACAATCAATGGCTACGTTCAGACTGTCAGTCCAAATCTGATTTTTGTGCATATCCGATTGAAATCCGATCAGATTTAGCAAGTGTGAACGGCCAAAAATCACATGAAATGTGATTTTTACAAATCCGTTTTGAGCTACATTCAACTGTGGTTAGAAATCCTATTCAAATCACATTTCTGGAAATCTGTTTCAGTCGGACCTCTCTGATGGATTATGTGACTTTCTCACGCCATGTAAAATGTAAACATCAGACGTTGTTATAGGAAACATGCTTAAAGTCACTGCAGAAACAAGGTTATGTTGTTGCAAAGTGCCATGACAATAGAACATGACAAAATAACTGAGAAATGTTTTGAAACCGGCGGAGAAGACAGCACGGAATAAAGCCATGCATACCAGCCTCCTATGTTTCTGCCGCTGCCTCATAAGACACAGTACTCCAGCAATCGGTGGCTACACAATGTCGTGTTGTAAATAAGACAACATCTGTATTGCAAACCCCTCCATGTTGTGGTTGTTTTTTGGCGTATACCTACCAACGCAACATCATTTCCATAGAAACCAATGCAGATATTCTGGAAAACTAAAGAGTGGCATGGACACACAAATCATATCTGAACAGTTGCATTAATACACAATGTGGACAGTCAACAATTTTAGATCAGATTCCAATCAGATACACAAATAATCAGATTTGGACCGACAGTGTGAACATAGCAAATGAGAACATGACACATAAGATTAGGGAAGCACAAGACATGAGTTTAAGGAAATCACATAACAAAACCAGTAACCTATGCTGCATTCCAATTTGGCTACTTATACTATGTTGTGAAGAAAAAGTAAATACTTTTGAGTGTGTAGCAGAAGAGAAGGCAAGCTTTGGGACATACTACTTTGTCATAATTGTGTCTTTAACAGACAGCTCTGTTGCTTAGTTTTGTGCATCCTGTCACCATTTAATCTGCCCTGTCAATCATCTTGTCACAGTTAAAATCCTCCGCATTCAATTTAATTTCCTACCGTTTCTGAGAGAAATATAGTCGTGGGTCTTTCATGCGGAGAACTCTCCTCATGTGTTTGCAATTTGCTTAATGATACATTTAAAAGTTAATGACAAACATGTCATTAAAAAAGTTCACAATGCTGTTGCAAATGAAAAATAATGCGGGTAACATTGAATAAATATCTTTTTGTCAGGTTAGATACAGTACTGATAATTAATTACTCAAACCTATGGAGTCAAAATAATGCCGCATATACACGCAAAAAAATAAAGTTTTGCAAAAGAAAATAAAGTTTTGCAAACGAAAATTAAAGTATTGAGGAAAATAAATGTGCTTTTTGCAAACAAAAATAAAGAATTGCAAAACATAAATGAAACAGCGCAAAAAGCAATTTTGCAATACATATTTTCCATGGCCATATCTATTAATTTATTTGCAACGCTGCTTTTATTTTGCGTGTCAGTCTAGTTTGAGCTTGCGATACCGTTTTCCCTTTGCGCTTCATTTTTCTGCGCGTCTCGCTTTGTGACGCTGTTTTGACGTGGGGGTGGAGTCAAGGGACGGGGGCGTGTACAAGATGCCTCCCTGGAAGTGACGTCATCGGCCCGAGACGCAGCTCACTGATCCAGGTACTGTCATGATGAGCAGAGGCTTGTGAGTGGATCGCTTCTTTTTATTCAATAACATTCAAACATGCATGTTTTCGTTTTATTAACCTTATTAACAAATGTATATGTGTATTAGCAGTGTTTGCTCAAGTTAAAGAAGTTGTTACCATGAACATCTGGCGTTTATTTCTCTCGATGTGTACACTTTTATAGCATTAAAATGTGTATTGTTTCATTTGGTTAACTGCATGTGTATTAACAGTGTTTGTTTAAAATCTCTTAACCTGTGGGAGGACGCCAGCGCACAGAAGCGTTCTTTGTTCACATTAGTTCAGAGTTACTGCTAGTTTTAATGTAAAATAATGCAATTCACTTCATAAACTATAACTTACATAATTAAAGAGGTCTACGACTCAAGTTTCATATCGATCTCGACTTCGTTTTTCATTTACATACCTCCTGGCATAAATTTATAAATGACTGTCATTGTAAAAAGAAAAAAAAATGAAGCTCGAGTCTTTTTGGTTTAGTTTTGCCACGAGTTTAATGCATAAACAAACCCACGTGACCATAGCAACCTGAGATTATCAGAGATTGATAAAATATTTTTTATCCATCCCACAGTCCGTTGATCGTGTCTTTTTATGTAATATATGTGCATATTAGGATATTATTATTTTTATCATTATATATA
>RJVU01071404.1:4947351-4962467 GCA_003731715.1 Anabarilius grahami
AAGTTCAGTCTGTACAAATAATGAAAACATAAGGAATTAATAAGGCAAACAAGCACGTAAAATGTTTGTATGTATGTTGTTTAAATAAATTGGCATATATTGGTATATATAAATTGTATATATATTTGTGACATATATGGTCATAACATATTATATAAACAAAATTCATATACATGGTATTAATATATGTCAATATATTTATTTAATATGGACATTTTATATATGCTATAAACATATATTGGCATATAGAAATTAAACATATATCTGTGACATATATGGTCATAACATATAATATTATATAAACAAATATCATATACTTGGTATTAATATATGTCAATATATTTATTTAATATGGACATTTTATATATGTTATAAACATATATCAACATATATCTAGAAATATGTATATATGTGATAGCAATATATTGTCATATATTTTGCATATATGACAGCGTCTCTTGCGATATAGGGCCATATATGTCATATATTACATTTCCGTATGGGAGAAGACAGCACGGAATAAAGCCATGCATACCAGCCTCCTATGTTTCTGCCGCTGCCTCATAAGACACAGTACTCCAGCGATCGGCGGCTACACAATGTCGTGTTGTAAATAAGACAACATCTGTATTGCAAACCCCTCCATGTTGTGGTGGTTGTTGTTGTTTTTTGGCATATACCTACCAACGCAACATCATTGCCATAGAAACCAATGCAGATATTCTGGAAAACTAAAGAGCGGCATGGACACACAAATCATATCTGAACAGTTGCATTAATACACAATGTGGACAGTCAACAATTTTAGATCAGACTCCCATCAGATACACAAATAATCAGATTTGGACCTACAGTGTGAACATAGCAAATGAGAACATGACACATAAGATTAGGGAAGCACAAGACATGAGTTTAAGGAAATCACATGACAAAACCAGTAACCTATGCTGCATTCCAATTTGGCTACTTATACTATGTTGTGAAGAAAAAGTACATACTTTTGAGTGTGTAGCAGAAGAGAAGGCAAGCTTTGGGACATACTACTTTGTCATAATTGTGTCTTTAACAGACAGCTCTGTTGCTTAGTTTCGTGCATCCTGTCACCATTTAATCTGCCCTGTCAATCATCTTGTCACAGTTAAAATCCTCCGCATTCAATTTAATTTCCTACCGTTTCTGAGAGAAATATAGTCGTGGGTCTTTCATGCGGAGAACTCTCCTCATGTGTTTGCAATTTGCTTAATGATACATTTAAAAGTTAATGACAAACATGTCATTAAAAAAGTTCACAATGCTGTTGCAAATGAAAAATAATGCGGGTAACATTGAATAAATATCTTTTTGTCAGGTTAGATACAGTACTGATAATTAATTACTCAAACCTATGGAGTCAAAATAATGCCGCATATACACGCAAAAAAATAAAGTTTTGCAAAAGAAAATAAAGTTTTGCAAACGAAAATTAAAGTATTGAGGAAAATAAATGTGCTTTTTGCAAACAAAAATAAAGAATTGCAAAACATAAATGAAACAGCGCAAAAAGCAATTTTGCAATACATATTTTCCATGGCCATATCTATTAATTTATTTGCAACGCTGCTTTTATTTTGCGTGTCAGTCTAGTTTGAGCTTGCGATACCGTTTTCCCTTTGCGCTTCATTTTTCTGCGCGCCTCGCTTTGTGACGCTGTTTTGACGTGGGGGTGGAGTCAAGGGACGGGGCGTGTACAAGATGCCTCCCTGGAAGTGACGTCATCGGCCCGAGACGCAGCTCACTGATCCAGGTACTGTCATGATGAGCAGAGGCTTGTGAGTGGATCGCTTCTTTTTATTCAATAACATTCAAACATGCATGTTTTCGTTTTATTAACCTTATTAACAAATGTATATGTGTATTAGCAGTGTTTGCTCAAGTTAAAGAAGTTGTTACCATGAACATCTGGCGTTTATTTCTCTCGATGTGTACACTTTTATAGCATTAAAATGTGCATTGTTTCATTTGGTTAACTGCATGTGTATTAACAGTGTTTGTTTAAAATCTCTTAACCTGTGGGAGGACGCCAGCGCACAGAAGCGTTCTTTGTTCACATTAGTTCGGAGTTACTGCTAGTTTTAATGTAAAATAATGCAATTCACTTCATAAACTATAACTTACATAATTAAAGAGGTCTACGACTCAAGTTTCATATCGATCTCGACTTCGTTTTTCATTTACATACCTCCTGGCATAAATTTATAAATGACTGTCATTGTAAAAAGAAAAAAAAATGAAGCTCGAGTCTTTTTGGTTTAGTTTTGCCACGAGTTTAATGCATAAACAAACCCACGTGACCATAGCAACCTGAGATTATCAGAGATTGATAAAATATTTTTTATCCATCCCACAGTCCGTTGATCGTGTCTTTTTATGTAATATATGTGCATATTAGGATATTATTATTTTTATCATTATATATAATATATTATATCCAAGTGGATTCTGCACACTGGTGGTGGTTTTAAAAAAGCATCGTTAAAACTAGCAGTAACTCCGAACTAATGTGAACAAAGAACGCTTCTGTGCGCTGGCGTCCTCCCACAGGTTAAGAGATTTTAAACAAACACTGTTAATACACATGCAGTTAACCAAATGAAACAATGCACATTTTAATGCTATAAAAGTGTACACATCGAGAGAAATAAACGGCAGATGTTCATGGTAACAACCTCTTTAACTTGAGCAAACACTGCTAATACACATATACATTTGTTAATAAGGTTATTTCCGTTTGCAAAACTTTATTTTCTTTTGCAAATCTTTATTTTCTTTTGCAAAACTATTTTTTTGCGTGTATATGTGGCATTATTTTGACTCCATACAAACCCCATTATCTAAACCTCTACTTAACTGTCAGACTCGCACATCCGCCATGTTTGTGATTTTTTTTATTTATTTATTTTTTTTTTAAATCAAGCCCTCGTCCAACCTGCATTGGGTTGTGGGCAATGTTAGCCATTAGAGTGTTCACGGATCTGCACTTCGGATTCTCACCGACAAGAAACTGAACAGAAGAGGGAGTATAAATACACAAGCTAAATGAGGGAACTTAAAAGGAACAGCGGGATGAAGATTCACTAATCAGAAACCATAGAAACTAATGAGAACTAATATAGACATTACAGAAAATGCGCTAAACAGAACATATACATGACAATATGGTTCTGATATATTGAGAATGCCCATAATTTGTATTTATATTCTGGAATTATTTTTAGACCATTTATCTCTGGAGTAGCAAAATATTAAACACAGATATATTGAAAATGAAAAAAGAAAAAAAAATGTAAGTACTTCTATGGGTAGCAAGGCCTTTCAGTGTCACAAACTAAACAGAATTGAGAACCCCCTTAGGCTCAAAGTTAAAGAGTAGAGTAATTTGTCATCTTCATCTCAGTACAATTTAATCAGATGCCACTGAACAAAATAACAGTAACTAAACACAGTTTTTGGCATAGTGGCCATGTGAACATATATAGAACCTATGTCCTAGTACAGCACAGCACTGTAAAACCTGATAAGTTAAAGTAACTCAACTAGAAATGCACTAATAATTCGGCCAATAATCGGTATCGGCCGATAAAAGCAAATTTTCACATTATCAGCTATCGGCCAATAGTTTAAAAACAGCCGATAGTCGGGGCCGATATATCCTGTCATTCAAAAGAGGGCAGGAAAATGCACTGCATTTGGGCTTTGTGTAAAGAATATGCCAAGAAACCATTTCGATGTTCAATATTAATAGTAATTCAAAAATTAACATTCAGAAAGTAAAGAAATTAATTTAATCTTCAGAATTTAGATAATGTGTGTTAATATTAATCAGAGTAATGTGTTTGTTTATAACTGATACGTTACTCTGAAACAAGTTGATGAAATGGAGAGATTAAAGTTTTATTTGCATTTCATTCAAAATTTGATAATTAAAATATAATGATTAATTATTAATTATAATGAAATTATCATTAATTTAAAACTATCGGTAACGTTATTGGTATCGGCATTGGCAGATATCATTCTGAATAATCGGCTAACGTATCAGTGGAGAAATTTAGTATCGGTGCATATCTAAACTTGCTTCTCTAAACCGATTGCCTTAAACCATTTAAGTTTTAAAACCAATAAGTATGAGTACTGTAAACTCATATACAAGTAAAATTTTATTTTAGAGTTGGTTTAATCAATCACTAGAGTAAACTCAACAGACTGTCCTCCAAAAAAAGCACCTTATATTTTCGTTTTAAAGTCATGCGCCCTCTAGCTGGCGTAAAAATAATGACAGTGTCGTGTTACTTCTGTTGTAATGAAATGACGAATGACTGTCGTTACTAATCAAAATGCATGTTCATTTAAATGCAATGTGTGGACTTTTTACACCATTTGTCCTATTTCCATTTAGCAAAACTCTTTTTTTTTAACGACTACACCTACCCCATTCCAAACCTACCCTTAGTGATTTATAGTGCATATACACTTTATGAGCACATGTGTTCCCTGGGATCGAACCCACGATCGCATGATCACATTTTTATTTATTTATTTATTTAACAGGGACATTGCACAATACATATATTGTACAGACAGAGATAGCTACAAGCTAATTTTCATCTGTTGTCCCTGGGCAGAAGCAAAGTAACAGCAGGTTCACAGTGCATTTAAACAGCCTATCACATAATCACCTATATACAAAATTTAAAAAACAGACAAACAACATATCCAACATTAACTGTCATGATTGAACACAGGAAGCAGATGCAAGTAACGCCGTTTATTGATAACAAGCAGTAATAGAGGAAGAACAAGACTAGTGCAGACTTCGGTAGACGCAGGGACTGGGATGATCCGTTGGTGAAGTGGGGTGGTGACGTGAAGCGTGGTGGTGAGATGATTCCAGGATCCAGACGAGCAACGAGAGACGAAGACGAACAACCGGGAACTGGCGACGAACAACAGGGACTCCAAACAGGAACAGACGAGACAACCATGAACACACTCCAAACAACGATCTGACAATGAGATGAGAATGAGGTGAGTATTTAAAGGGGTGAGTGAATGAGCAGCAGGTGGGGAGAGTGATGAATGGCAGCTGGATCCGCTGATGATCCATGTGGCCTGGACACACCCACAAACACACTCGCACGCGCACATACACAAACACACCCACTGCTGTCACAACACAGAGCACGCGACAAGAAGGAAACAATGCATCTGTGAACCGTGACATTAACAAAGCCCCATCCCCAGATCAAATCCACACAGTACAAATACAATTCTTCAACAAGTCTGCGCTAATGACAACACACCTGATTATCCTTCAACCATTTCTTTATATTAAATTTGAAATTATTCAAAGTATTGCACATGATTGCATATTGTTATATATTGCAATGCTCTGCCAATTGAGCTACGCGAAACCTGAAATATGATGCAGATAAAAGGGAACAATGCATTAAAATGAAAGTGTCCTGTTGTCGATAGGGGTGCAACTTAAGTAAACGCTCCTATGGGTCGTATTTCAGAGAAGTGACAAATGACCTATATAGGCGTATTGGTTGGAGAACATGTTGAAACTCAACTTAAACATTTTAAGTTTATTCCACTCATTCAGTTTGAATTCAGGTAACAAATCTAACTAAGTCTTATATGAAAATTACCCCAATCTTTACTCACCCTCAAGCCATCCTAGGTGTATATGACTTTCTTCTTTCTGATGAACACAATCGGAGATATATTAATAAATATCCTGATACATCCAAGCTTTATAATGGCAGTGAACAGGGTTCATGTGTATGAAGCTGAAGAATGTGCCTCCATCCACATTCATCCATCATAAACATACTCCACAGGGCTCCAGGGGGTTAATAAAGGCCTTCTGAAGTGAAGCGATGTGTTTGTATAAAAAAAAATCCATATTTAACAAGTTATGAAGTAAAATATCTAGCTTCTGCCAGACCGCCTTCCATATTCAACTTACGAAAAAAGTGTAAAACTCTCACAGTTCAAAAAGCTTACGCTACGTCCTACTCTGATTGCAAGGGCTCAAAGGGTGGTCCCCGGAGAGCTGTAAGCGCCAGGGACAAGTCTTTAGAGGGTATAGAGGGAGGACGATTCAGTCTCCTCACCCCCCTGAGGAACCTGACGATCAGGTCGTGCTTCCCTAGAGACTTACAGTGCCCTCAACAAATATTGGCACCCTTAGTAAATATGAGCAAAGGCAGCTGTGAAAATAAATCTGCATTGTTTATCCTTCTGGTCTTTATTCAAAAAATTCACAAAATTCTAACCTTTCATCGAAGTAAAACAATTGAAATTGGGGGAAAACTCACATTATGAAATAAATGTTTTTCTCCAATACATGTTGGCCACAATTATTGACACCCCTAGAAATTCTTATGAGTAAAATATCTCTTAAGTATATTCCCATTAATATTTACATTTTTAGCACACCAGGATGATCATGAACATGAAATTGTCCAGCCATAACTTCCTGTTCCACAAGAGTACAAATATGTAACACAAAAGGCCAAATTCCCTTAATCATTCATCACAATGGGTTAAACCAAATAATGTAGTTCTGATGTGCAGCAAAAGATTGTTGAGCTTCACAAAATAGAAAGTGGCTGTAAGAAAAAAGCTAAAGCATTGAAAATCCCCATTTCCAGCATCAGGGCAGTAGTTAAGAAGTTCCAATCAACTAAAGATGTTACAAATCTGCCTGGAAGAGGACATGTGTCTACATTGTCCTAATTCACGGTGAGGAGGAAAGTTTGAGTGGCCAAAGACTCTCCAAGGATCACAGCTGGAGAATTGCAGAAATTAATTGAGTTTTGAATCTCAGAAAGCAAAAGCAAAAAAAAAAATAAAAAGATCAAACAGCACCTACATCCCCACAAGTTCTTCGAGAGGGTTTCAAGAAAAATCCTCCTCACTCATCCAGAAACAATCTCCAGCATATTCAGTTGTCAGACACGACTGGAACTTCAAAAGGGACCTGGATCTATGGTCAGATGAAACTAAGAAAAAGAGCTTTTTGGCAGCAAACCCACCAGATGGGTTTGGTGCACACAGGGATAAAAAAGTACCCCATGCCCACGGTTAAATATACTACTCGATCTTTAATGTTGTGGTCCTATTTTTCTGCTGGAGGTCCTGGACATCTTGTTCAGATACATGGTATCATGGATTCTATCAAATACCAACAGATAAAAAATCAAAACCTGACCGCTTCTGCTAGAAATCTTATAATGGGCCGTGGTTGGATCTTCCATCAGGACAGTGATCCAAAACAAACATCAAAACCAACACAAAAATGTGTCACTGAGCACAAAATGAAGCTTCTGCCATGGCCATCCCAGTGCCCTGACCTGAACCCTAAAGAAAATGAGTGGAGTGAACTGAAGAGAAGAAGCACCAACATGGAGCTGGGAATCTGAAGGATCTGGAGAGATTCTGCATGAAGGAATGGTCTCTGATCTCTTATCAGGTGTTCTCCAAATTCATCAGGCATTATAGGTGAAGACTCAGGGCTGTTATCTTGGCAAAAGGAGGTTGCAATAATTGGGTGCCAATAATTGTGGCCAACGTGAACTAGAAAAAAACTGTGACAATATTAGTGGAGGGCACTGTACCATCAACTGCATCGCGATGTGCGGCAATAGCAGCAACATACACTGTGAGGGTGGAGGGAGACAGCCTTCGCTCCAACCCGTCTTGCAGGAAGGAAAGCACTGACCTGACCAAGCAAGTTCAGGGGTCCTCTCGGTGAGAAGAACACCACTCCACTTCAGAGTGTAGAGGTGCCACGTAGAGGGAACTCTAGCAAGAGTGATGGTGTCTACGACTGACTGGGATAGATCACATAGAACCTCCGCGTCCTGTCCAGGGACCAAATATGGAGTTTCCAGAGCTGCGGGCGTGGGTGCCATAGAGTGCAGTCAGAAGGTCCTTCCTCAGAGGAATGGGCCAGGGAGGTGCTGTCGCGAGGAGCATCAGTTTGGGGAACCAGGTCCGGTTGGGCCAATAGGGCGCAACTAGAAGAACCTGCTCCTTGTCCTCACGGTTTTTGCACAACGTCTGTGCAAGAAGGCTCACAAGGTGGTGCCCTTGATAAGGGAATAAAACAACTGGCAATGGGCTGTCTCTGGGGCGGCAAACAGGTCTACCTGTGCGGTCCCGAAACAGCGTAAAATCAGCTGGACCACCTGGGGATGGAGTCTCCATTCTCCCAGAAGTGGAGGCTGCATTGAGAGCTCGTCGGCTGCACGGTTGAGCACGCCTGTGATATGAATGGCACGAAGCGATCCCAGATGCTTCTGACTCAATAGAAGGAGAACACAGGCCTGCAGGAATGAGGGGTCCGACCACGATGTGAGGGTACAACGGCAGCTCTGTGTGATGGGCACACGGAGCGTGCTGCGTTGTCACATCCTTCTTGGGACTCGGCCGTGAAGCCAGTGCTGAAGCGGCCTCATATGAAGTAATCCGAGCAGCGTGACTGCAGCTGCGGATGCCATATGCCCCAGGAGCCTCTGAAATAGTTTCAGTGGGGCCACCGTCCTGCTCTTGAGCGAACTCAGACAGTTCAACATCGACTGAACGCGCTCCTCGGTGAGTCCAAAGTCCAATTCCATCCCAAGAAAAGAGATCCTCTGCATGGGGGCGAGTTTGCTCTTTTCCCAGTTGACCCGAAGACCCATCTGGCTGAGGTGTGCTAACACCAGGTCCCTGTGTTCGCACAACTGCTCTCGCAAGTGGGCTAGAATGAGCCAGTCGTCGAGGTAGTTGGGAATGCGAACACCATGTTCCCTGAGGGGAACAATGGCCGCCTCAGCGACCTTGGTAAAAGACACAGGGCGACAGGGAGAGCCCGAAGGGTAGGACTTTGTACTGATATGCCTGACCCTCGAACGCAAACCGTAGAAAGATCAAAGGTTGGCCATAGCCCACCTCCTTTCTTGGGTACAATGAAGTAGGGGCTGTAAAACCCTGACTTCATATCGGCTGGAGGGTCCGGCTCTATTGCGACCTTCGCCAGGAGGACTGCAATCTCCGCCCGGAGCACAGGGGCATTGCTCGCAGGAACACAAGTAAAGTGAACGACCCTGGAAACTGGGGGATGCCAGGCGAACTGAATCGCATAGCTGAGTCTGAGTCTGATCGGATGGGCTGCAAAGCATTAGCCAGGCTCCCAGACTCCAAACCAGCAGGACCATCGGCACCACAGACGTACCCGGGGTGGGGCACTGAGGTGGAGCAGAGGGACCCGACTCGGAACAAAAAAAACGCGCCCTCTTGGGACCTGGAGGTAGAGGAAATAGCTTCTTATTGAAGTAGACTCACATAGCTGAGTCTGATCATGCGGAGGAGCCAGCGGGATGGGCTGCAAAGCATTAGCCAGGCTCCCAGGCTCCCAGACTCCGAACCAGTGGGACCATCGGCACCACGACTCGGAAAACAAAAAGAAAACAAAACTAAAAAGATTTTCCACCTGGCCCTCCTCTGGGGGAGGGAGCGATGCGGTCATCATCTCCCGACCACATCCACGACCGGCTCCCTGCTGTCTGCTAGGTGTAGGCTGCTGCTTGGCAGTTTTAGCGTGGGTGGAGAACGACGCAGGCGGGCGCTCTCGGCAACAAGCNCAGTTTTGTGCAGCTGAGAACTGCTGGCCAAAGCTCTCGACCGCTTCGCCAAAGAGGCCAACCTGAGAAATGGGGGAGTCCAGGAACCGATATATCCCTCACATCCACCAGGTTAAGCCAAAAGTGGCGCTCCTGGACCACTAATGTAGCCATCGCCTAACCAATCGAGCGTGTCGTCACCTTAGTCGCCCGGAGGGCATGTCCATATGGCCTGGTAGACCTGAAGCAACGCCATGGCATGCAGGGCGGAAGCAGCCTGTCCACAGGCTCTGTAAGCTTTATCCGTTAAATTGGAAGAAAACTTACAGGCCTTGGATGGGAGCCACGGGTCTCCCCGCCAGGTGGCGGACACTTGACACAATTGCATCGCAACAGCCTGCTCGACTGGGAGGATTCCCGTGTAACCCTTGGCCACTCCACCATCCAGATTGGTGAAGGTGGAAGAGGGACCAGACTGATTTCTGACAGAAAAAGGTGTCTTAAATGATCTGGTCGCCTCTTTATGCACCTCCAGTAAGAAAGGCACCGAGGCGGGGCTCTGAGAACCAGCGCGGGCTTCTCCGAGAAACCAATTGTCCAGCCTAGAAGGTTCGGGACACGGTGGAGCATTCCACGCGAGCCCGACCTTTTCGGCGGCCTGGGAAAGCATAGCGGTCACTTCTGGATCGGGCCTGGGCAAGGCTTCTCACCCAGAAGGAGGCAACGCAGCCAAGGACTCATCTCCAGAGGACTCCTGCTCACCTTCCGATGCTGTGATCGACATCTGGTCCTCAGCAGGCGCTCCAAAAGAAACAGACGGTCACTCATGGGAGGGACCGGCACGATCTTCTGGAAGCACCACTGGCTTCAGTGCACTAGAGGTGTTAGAGGCCCGCGGAGATGGTCTCGGCAGGGAAGCCCTAACCATGATCCTCAGGTCTCCCCACCTATTCGCCAAAGTACCGCCTTCCTGGCGTCCGCCAACAAAGAACGTAGATCGGGGCATAGGAGAGGGGACCCCACCTTGAAAACCAAGGTACGAGAGTCTAGACCGCAACACTGCGATAGTCATGTTTCCATAATGAAGACATGAACACATCAGCTGGGGCCAGGGAACGACCGCATCCAGTTACGCACAGGCGGAATGACATCTTGAGAAAGACGCAGTGTCACACCCGTAATGCTCTTTTAGAAGGGGAAAACTCACTCTTTTTGTTTGGTGCCGAAGCACACAGGGGAACAGCCGCGGTGCGATTGTAGGTTCACACTGGTCACCTACAATACAAAGACAACCAGCCCAAATCACAAACCTTGTCTGGGAAAAAACAATAACCTTGCTGTGAAAACAGCAGTTGAGAGCTTGTGAGCTCGTGGCCACTGCTGCAGCGTGCTGTCACACCAACACGACACACAGAAAGGTGAAGCTTCCTAAGACTTGTTTTCTTCACACTTGAAGAGATCTAAGCAGGAATGAACGAATGCTCGGCTCCTAAGTGAAAAACAGAGTGCGAGTGCACCCGCTTCCGCATTTATACCCACACCTGCCTATCCTCAACCTAACCACAGGCTCTACTCTTCATCACAATGGTAACCGTACAAAACTAACGTAACAGAACCCCCTGTAAATCCCAACATAACACAACAATAAACACTAACTTATGTCTCCCTATGTTAATCTTGTGCTAAACACACAAAATATCACTTAATTTCAACATTTATTTTCCTTATACAGTCTGACGCAAAGCATGCTAGGAATTAAAAATATGCTGCAACTCAATCATATTAAGTTCAGCTTACTACAATCAAAATTTAAGTTCACACAATTTTTTTCTATTAAGTACAATGAACTTTCATTAATATTTGAGTGAAACAAACTCATTTATTTTAATTAATTTCACTGCTTGGTTTTACAGGGAGTGATAACTATATTGCGAACACAAGATTTCGGATCCATTGCTCATAGGCAATCTAATATCACAACATATGTTATGGTCATTTTATGTAAGATCCAATCAATGGCTCACATAAAATGTTTTATATTATAAATTTATAATTATTTATAATTTCAAGTCTGGCGCTGAAAAGTATTCTGAGAATTTAGTAGGGCTGCACGATTTGGGGAAAATGTCATATTGCGATTATTGAGGTCAATATTGCGATTGCGATATGCGATAGCGATATACTAAACAAATAGTATCATGAGTCATCTCAATGAAAATGCACACACAGATTACTGATAATGCTGAAATGTGTATTTCTCAACTCAAAATAGAAAAAAAACAAACAAATGCACAGCGTTTTCAAATTAAAATATTTTTACAAAATTAAATAACATTTTTGCATTACTGCAAACTTGTTATAATCCCATTTAAGATGTTTGTTTCTTTACTAATCTGTAGTGGTTCAATGGATCGCAAAACTCACGGTTCGGATCACATCATGGTTATGACGTCATGGATCAGCCCACTTGCGGATTTTCGGATCAGCACAAAAAAAAATTTGGATAGGGGGCAACTTAACTTTGCATTTATTACTTAGCCTACTTAAACTATTCTGATACCACAGCATAAACTACTAGCCTAAGTAATACATTATTAAAGGCAAGTGAACAGACTGTAAAAAGAACAAATACTGTACACCAATCACAACAAGCATAGATAAATACTACATAAAGTTACAAATAAAGTATAAGGTCTAACTGTAGTATTAATTTTCAAGCACAGAAATGTAATAATTAAATGTAAAATGACACTGTTCACTGTATAAATTTAATATAGATTAATCTTTGTTAAAGCTGTGTTTTGTTGTTTGATTTACATGACAGACAACAGCAGGTATTTATAGGTTGCTGTCACTTTAAGAGTAAGACCCTATGCACGTTCACATCCGACAGATCAATTAAGACATAACCGAATGTGTTTACGAGAATACTTGCCGAGAGGGGTATTTTGATTGACATAATGCGTGTATGTGTCCATCCAAGTGCATTGAGGACCCGTTTGCTCCGCGTCCATCTTTACGCGTTCTCTGCGCTGCACACCGGGAAAAGTCGTGACATGACCATGCGCGCCACACGTGCCACTGCCTAAACTGAAACTGACTGCTCTTCTTTTTATTAGCGGTGTATAAAATGGGCAAACAGCTCTCAGAAAATGGGTTGTCGTGTCCACACATGTATTTATTTATATATTTATTTATTAAATTATTATTATTTTATTTCATAAAATCGCAGCATTTTGCGTCATATAATCGCACAAGCTTGACATCGCGATTGCGATATGATTAATCGTGCAGCTCTAGAATTTAGTAATTACTGCTAATTAAGTTTCTGCTGTCAAAATGCTGATTGTGTCTGAGGGACAAATAATTTAAATTTAAATGTGATGGCATTTAGTGCATTGTTGACCCAGAGCACAGTCTGACAGCTGAAGAATGATAGGACAGCTCGTCTCCGGAGCTCTGAGAAACAATGTACACACAGTCATTACAGAAGGCATGAAAAGCCATGCCTAATTGTCTCTCCTGGGGTGAAGACATTGGGCTTCAGATGCACAGAGGCTTGTTCTCTCCATTCTAGGGTATAAACATCATCTTGAATGCAAAACAAAAACAACTAATTATAGCAAACATTTATGGTCAGTGAATGATTAGCATGCTAATATGGATCCAGGATGCATGTTTTCATTTTAAGCAATGCAAAATTACCCAACAGACTGATGTGGATCAGGAGTAATGCTGACTAGCTTTTCCCATTTTTATTTTCAGTGAGGTCTGATGTTGAATAGATTGGATCAGGTTGAGTTATGCCCTTAGCAAATAAGTTAGAACAGAATGCAGACTTCCAGAGTGCAATAACAATCCATCAGGTGACCAGCAATGGTGAATATGAAGAAGGTAAAATAAAAAAAAACATTACTAAAGGCAAGACTGTGATATATAGGATGACAATTTATGTTGAGGTCTAAGTGATGCATGTGCTAAATTCTATAACAGGTGGAAATGTTGCCTATTCTGTCAAAACAGAGGGCAAATGTAAGTCGTTTTGGAGGTGAAAGCAGTTTAATGAGATATTTATGTAAGCTGTCAATTAATGAGGTTTCACAAATTGGCCCCTTTACTACACTAAACTTTAATTTGAGAGATGCCACATATCGGAGGTAAATTTGATTCAAACACTCTAGAGCAAAATAAAACCCGTGTAATTTGTTGGTTGATAACCATAAACTTGTTAGCTCCTACTATTAGATGTTGTAATGACAATATGTGGTTCTAAAAATTTTATTTCTCTATTGACAGCCATTTAAAATGAGCTATGTAGTCTGATTTTGTACATACATATTTCAGTAACATGTCATCTGAATATAATAAATGTGTTATACATACATAACAGTTTAAACTAGAAATACAGTGGCAAGAAAAAGTATGTGAACCACTTGCAGAATCTGTGAAAATGTGAATAATTTTAATAAAATAAGAGGGATCATACAAAATGCATGTTATTTTTTATTTAGTACTGTCCTGAGTAAGATATTTTACATAAAAGATGTTTACATTTAGTTCACAAGACAAAACAATAGCTGAATTTATTAAAATAACCCCATTCAAAAGTTTGTGAACCCTTGATTCTCAATACTGTGTGTGGTTACCTGGATGATCCACAACTGTTTTTGTGTTTTGTGATGGTTGTTCATGAGTCCCTTGTTTGTCCTGAGCAGTTAAACTGAACTCTGTTCTTCAGAAAAATCCTCCATGTCCTGCAGATTCTTCAGTTTTCAAGCATTTTTGCATATTTGAAACCCTTTCCAGCAGTGACTGTATGATTTTGAGATCCGTCTTTTCACACTGAGGACAATTGAGGGACTCAAACTCAACTATTAAAAAAGGTTCAAACATTCACTGATGCTTCAGAAGGAAACACGATGCATTAAGAGCCGGGGTGTGAAAACTTTTGATCAGGATGAAGATGTCACAATTTTTCTTATTTTGTTTAAATATCATTGTTTTTCATTTAGTACTGCCCTTCGGAAGCAACAGAAGATACTTGCATGTTTCCCGGNCAGCTGTGTTAACTGCAGATGTAACATTGCTCCGCTTATAATAAAAGCGTATATTCTGAATCTAAGATTGAGAAGACTTTTCATTTTTGTGAAAAGAAGAAACTACAACAAGTCCCTCAACCGTCCTCATTGTGAAAAGACGGATCTCAAAATCATTCAGTCACTGCTGGAAAGGGTTCAAATATGCAAAAAATGCTTGAAAACTGAAGAATCTGCAGGACCTGGAGGATTTCTGAAGAACAGAGTTCAGTTTAACTCCTCAGGACAAACAAGAGACTCAAGAACAATCATCACAAAACAAAAAAAAACAGTCGTGGATCATCCAGGTAACCACACACAGTATTGAGAATCAATGGTTCACAAACTTTTGAATGGGGCCATTTTAATAAATTCAGCTATTTTTTTT
>RJVU01071404.1:4962883-5013587 GCA_003731715.1 Anabarilius grahami
CATGGTCCTAAGTATTCAGACCCTTTGCTGTGGCACTCATATATTTAACTCAGGTGCTGTCCATTTCTTCTGATCATCCTTGAGATGGTTCTACACCTTCATTTAAGTCCAGCTGTGTTTGATTATAGTGATTGGACTTGATTAGGAAAGCCACACACCTGTCTATATAAGACCTTACAGCTCACAGTGCATGTCAGAGCAAATGAGAATCATGAGGTCAAATCAACTGCCTGAAGAGCTCAGAGACAGAATTGTGGCAAGGCACAGATCTGGCCAAGGTTACAAAAAAATTTCTGCTGCACTTAAGGTTCCTAAGAGCACAGTGGCCTTCATAGTCCTTAAATGGACTCGTTTGGGACGACCAGAACCCTTCCTAGAGCTGGCCGTCTGGCCAAACTGAGCTATCGGGGGAGAAGAGCCTTGGTGAGAGAGGTAAAGAAGAACCCAAAGATCACTGTGGCTGAGCTCCAGAGATGCAGTCGGGAGATGGGAGAAAGTTGAAGAAAGTCAACCATCACTGCAGCCCTCCACCAGTCATGGCTTTATGGCAGAGTGGCCCGACGGAAGCCTCTCCTCAGTGCAAGACACATAAAAACGCTCGGATGGAGTTTGCTAAAAAACACCTGAAGGACTCAAAGATGGTGAGAAACAACATTCTCTGGTCTGATGAGACCAAGACAGCAAGGAGGAATGGCAGAGGATCCCCAAATCCAGGTGTGAAAAACTTGTTGCATCTTTCCCAAAAAGACTCATGGCTGTATTAGATCAAAAGGGTGCTTCTACTAAATACTGAGCAAAGGGTCTGAATACTTAGGACCATGTGATATTTCAGTTTTTCTTTTTTTTTAATCTGCAAAAATGTCAACAATTCTGGGTTTTTCTGTCAATATGGGGTGCTGTGTGTACATTAATGAGGAAAATAATGAACTTAAATGATTTTAGCAAATGGCTGCAATATAACAAAGAGTGAAAAATTTAAGGGGGTCTGAATACTTTCCGTACCAACTGTGTATATATATATATATGGTAGGTTGACATGGTACTGCAATATGTATGTAAAAAATCAGACTACATAGATAATCTTAAATGGCTGTCAAAAGAGAAATATATTTTTTAGAACCACATATTGTAGTAACAACAGTTTGAAACAGATACTTTATCTTACAGTTTATTTATATTATTTTATAGGTAAGACTTTACAATAAGGTTCTATTTGTTAACATTAGTTCATTAGTTGTTAACAATGCATAGTTGTACTTAACATTAATAACACTAACAATGATAATCAAATACTTTAACAAATATATATATTTCTCATTGTTAGTTAATGCATTAACTAATGTTAACTAATGGGACCTTATTGTAAAGTGTTACCATTTTATATATGTAAGATGAATTAGAATGCTAGCTTTCTCTTTGTTTGTCATAGTTATTGTACTGCAGTTCGCTACTGCTATGATAATGCTAACTGTTTTCATCAATTAATGATCGAAATCAAAGAACAGATAAATCAATGAATGATCCAACAATCCAAACCATGCAATGACAGTGATCCAAATCATTCAGCATCCATAATCATCATAATCATAATCATCATAATTAGCACCATCTAGCTAATTTCAGTGTAGAAAATAATTTAACATTTTATTTATTTATTTATTCATTCAGTTTGTATCTCTACATTGCAAATAAGACAGGAAGTCTCCTGATACAGCCTCATCAGTGTACTAAGGTATACAACTTCTTCAGAGAGAGTAAAATGTTATGTGATGACTTAGCAGGGATTTAGTCACTAAACACACTGAACTTTTAGGAAGATAAAACACATGGACACAATTAAATGCTTTTGCTACAGAAAGTCAGAAGGTTTAATTGAGTCCCATTTGGATACAGACTCCCCGAGCATTGCTTTCTTTGGGTTAACCACACAATTAATAAAGGATCAACAAAAGCAGTGCTTAAAGAAATGGGTGTCATTAAGTTTTTTTAATATGGTCCAAGGGAAATTAAAAATAGTTTGGCTTAAAATTGTTTTGTTATGTTTGTATTTTTGTAAGGAAGGCACTTTGGAGAAGTACACAAGTAATGACTGAAATATAAGTGTGTTTCGCAAACATTTTTCAAAACAACATTGCATAAAATCTTCTCACTACCAGAATAGATCTATATAACAAACAGTATATGTTGGTGAATTGTGTTAAATGTGATATTACTGCGCATCTCAGGGGGGTTGAAGTTTTCCTTAATAATGAAAAAAGACTGCTGCCTCAAAAACAGCAGTCACATCATGCTTATTTTACCAACAAAATTGCTTTGTAATAGTATATTTGGAGCCAATATTCCAGTGGGGACAATTTAGCCCTTCAGGCGAATGAACTGCAGTGAAATGAGAGCCTGAAGTGTGGGAGGAGACCACTGGGCTCATTTCAGAGAAGATGAAGGTATGACTTTGCCTCTGATGTATTGATGTTGAAGTTTATTGCTTTCTCAAGCTGTTCTTGGAGAGCACTGGATGTGGAGAGTGATTTCTTCATTCTTATTTATATGTCCACAGGTCCATAAAAAAAAGAAAAAGAAAAAGAAAGGTGCACATGGTTCAAAACTAAGTTCAGTCTCTCAGCATGTAGTACATGTAATTTAACACAAATTAAGTGTATAATTTATTCCTGTCTCAAAGTGTGCCATAAGGGAAGATTCATCATCAGCAGTGCAATAATGCTTCTTTCAAATGTAATACTGTCCTGTGGTTTATACTCTGAAACTTATTAATAAAAGCAAGGGCAAGCTAAAAATTTATGGTTGTGTTTATGTTCCCGGGTGAATAGAGCAAAAGATGGGAATATTTGGGTTTTACTCATCTGTCAAAATCTCAGTGACAGTGACTATAAATCAAATGCAAATCTGCCTGACATTGGACTGGGCCTGGAACGGTCTTAAAATTCATAGGGAGAAAAACTGCCTCCAGAGACATCTTATATCCTCATTAAACTCTCCAACATTGATCTTTTTCATTTCCTCTTTTGAGAGCATAGCTGCTCGCTAGAAAGAAAAAAAAAACATGTTGAATAGCTCTGCTTTACAAGAGCTTTAGTTTTCTTTGACACATGTGTTCAGCTCTCTAAAAACATAAACCTAGTAAGTAAAGTTGAAAGCAGTATAGTTAATGTAGCTGTTGCAGTAGTTATGTAGTTTCCAAAATACATCTGTAACATGAAACACTACATGTCGGTTAATGCCTTCAAACTTTTCATGCTTAAAATTATCACTGCATATTCAAAGGTATCACTTCAATTAAAAGAAATAGATAATTTGCCATCACCAAACCTAGCTGATGCATACATAACATTAAAAAAAAAAAGAAATCGATACTTTTATTCAGCAAGGAAGCATTAAATGGTGTTCACCCAAAAAGGAAAATTATTCCATGATTTACTCACCCTCAAGCCATCCTAGGTGTATATGACTATCTTCTTTCAGACAAATACAATCGGAGATATTTTTTTTAAAATATCCTTAGTCCTCCAAGGTTTATAATGGTTGTGAATTGGGGCCAGCATTTTGAGAAAGAAAAAAAAATGCATCCATCCATAATCAAAGTAATCCATACAGCTCCAGTGGGTTAATAAAGGCCTTTTGAAGCGAAGCAATGCAATTTTGTAAGAAAAATATCCCTATTTAAAGCTTTATAAATTCAAATAACTAGACGACCGTACGCATACTGCGCAAGTCTATTTGGGTGGAACAGCAACCTTTAACCCGAACGCAATTACACAATGATGAACGCGTTGGCGCAGAGGAGAGAGCAGAACAAAACAGTCTAAAACGAGAAATTTTAAAGAGAAATGTTGGAGGATTCTGATATAAGAAAAGAGGAGCTATCCCTTTAAATTGATCAACAGTGACAGTTAAAGACTTACACTGTTACAAAAAAACAAACAAATCTAATTTCAAATAAACTTGATTTGCATAAGAGACCTCTTTCGAAAACATCTTACATAACCCAAACATTTGAACAGTATGAAATCACTTTTGGCTTAACTTCTTATGATAATTTCCTATATTATTCTGCTTTTAGAAAGTAATGTGCCTTATGCATCGGGGGTGTGGTGTTTTGAGAGAGAATTAAATTAAAAGGTCCATTTAGCCATTTTGTACCATTATGCACAGCCACACACATACACTGGTACACTTTCCAGGCATAATGGTTTTTACACACACACACACACACACACACACACACACACAGGTTAGGTTTCCATGTTTTATGGGGACATTCCATAGACGTAATGATTTTTACCTCAAAAAACATTACTTAGTATAATTTATCATTTATTTTATTTATANGCGTTGAGTTCCCTTGAAAGGGAACATCTTACATAACCCAAACATATGAACAGTATGAAATCACTTTTGGCTTAACTTCTTATGATAATTTCCTATATTATTCTGCTTTTAGAAAGTAATGTGCCTTATGCATCGGGGGTGTGGTGTTTTGAGAGAGAATTAAATGAAAAGGTCCATTTAGCCATTTTGTACCATTATGCACAGCCACACTGGTACACTTTCCAGGCATAATGGTTTTTACACACACACACACACACAGGTTAGGTTTCCATGTTTTATGGGGACATTCCATAGACGTAATGATTTTTACCTCAAAAAACATTACTTAGTATCATTTATCATTTATTTTATTTATAATTGATTATAACTGTTTTCCTCATGGGGACCAAAAATGTCCCACCAAGGACAATCATTTCGGATACTACCATCTTTGTGGGGACATTTTGTCCCCATAACGTAGGGTTTACCTGAACCACACACACTTACATTTAGTGTTCTATTTGTTACATCTCACAGGAATGGTGTCTCTCAACTGCAGCAGGTGATGGATGCTTTCTGACATCTCTTTATCTAACTCATCCTATTTTTCTTCATGTCTTTCTTCTTTCCCGTCACAACCACGATGGCATGGTGATGCATAACAGCAGCATAAAAAATAGAAATGTGCATTTCCACAAGCACATAGACACAAAATACAGTGGAACAACCCTCAAATACTGCATGCAGGGTAAAACTAGGATTGAACCAATTAATAATACATATTAAAAAAATTCTTGCACACCTAAAATATATAGATTCACTGAACACCACCAACTGTGCAACAGACAAGAAACATTTGGTTGAATATTGAAAGAAGAATAATTCATTCATTAAATTTATTTTTTTTCAAAATGCATTGCATACTATATATTCATCATTAAACAACCTCAGTGTCTTTAGTATGAACAAAAAAAAAAAGTGTTCAACTGACATTTACCAGCCATGAAACTCATCTTTCATGCTCAGATTGCTAATTGTCTAAATCATTTGAACAATGAGAGTGATTATGTGTAAATGGTGCAAGTATAAATAGCTAAAGCGCAAGATATTCTGGGAAATATGAACAACTATAACTAGCACAGTTCTTCATTGATGCTTGGCCCTGGGGTTCTGTGAATGTAGAGTAAATACATTTATTAAGAGCTTTTTTTTAATCAATAGCAGTAATAAAATTTTTTGAAATAAGAACTCCTCCACTGACAGGTCTGAAACTCCATTGCTCACTTTAAAGGTGTTATAGAGGATGTTTTCGACGACTGAGAAACCAAAGACTGTTAGTGAGTTTTTGAAATGAGCGCATGCGTAAGAACAACCCCCTCCTTCACAGCTCATTTCGAGGGAACGCCTCCCAACACTCGTGCACGAGTATTGGAACACGAGTGTTTGTTTCCACCGGCATTCGCTGTGTCATGTTAGTGGATTCATTATGTCGGACTCACCGCAGGTAACTCATAATCTGCAGTTGTTACTCCTGACAAAAACATTGCATGCGGCGCCTGTGGAAAGTTACTGGAGTGCGCACATCTCTCACAAGGAATGTAATGGCAGTGATTGAAAAGCCAGAGGGCCAATCATTTACGCGATGATAAGGCCCTACCTCGTGCACAGATGATGTATATTGATATTATTTCTTTCAGTGCACCTAATAACTAGTCTTTTAGCAGTTATTAAAGACAGTTTCAAGTAATATTGCAAAAATGTATAAAACAAAACATCCTCTATAACACCTTTTTTCGTCACTTATTGTATATCTCTCTAGTAAGACACTGACACACTGGATTGTACATGTAGGCAAGTAACAGTGCATTGGCCTGAAAGTGTAGAAAGAGGTTGTCAATGACAGAAGCAGACTCGGCATTCATGTCCAACTGAGTGATACATCACAACTACAAAGTGCTGGGAAAATTGTTATTTCGGTGAGATCCACCGTCTATGATTTTCGACATTGGCTACTTGTTCAAACATAAAATTGTACAACTTCATGCCCTGACCACAGATAGGGTACAATTAATTTATCTAAAAAGGTAATAACATGGTAATTTTATAATTATAAAATGCACCATAAATTACATGCTTTTCTAATCATGAGATTTCTGTTGTATATGTACATAATGCAGTTCATTATCTTGAACTCTGATGACAGGTGTATTAAAGTTGTACATGTATACAGTTTGTATAAGTATAATGGGGTCCAAAAGGCTGTAGTGAAAATGCTCCTATTTTGTATTATTTTAAAATTCAATACCAAATGTTTCTTTACAAATTATTTTCAGAATAATAATTTGAGTTAAAAAAATTAACTAAAAAAGTTATTTGGTACTGTATATGTCCCAATTTTTATTTACAGTAGCCCAAAAAAAGCAACATGTTCTTGAATTACTCTTTGATCATCTAAAATGTTTTCATATTTAGTTTAGTATTAATTAAATAATAATGAAAAAAAATACCTCAACAGTATGCATGTATTTCAATCATGACAACTGTCAGAAGATTTTTGCATGGTAATGGATATGACAATGTTAATGTTTTTGGTATTGGCAGAATAGATCTGCTATGCTGCTTTAGATTATTGCTGCTGATGATTATTGCTAATTTTGAAACTTGCTACTGCCAATACAAACGCTGATACGCTGCTGCGAGTAAGACATATTGCTGCTCCACAAATAGCATATATCAGAAACCCATAGCAGATCTATACCGTTGAGCTGGGGAAGGTGGAGGGTTTTAGAGGAACTGCTATAGTGAATGTAACCAGCTATTTAAATGTGTGAGCAACAAGCTCATTGGCTGCAGAAGTGACATGAACCAATCAGCTTGAGCCAAGTGGTTAATGCTGTAATTATCATCAGCGGGCGTTAAGGACCCATCAGCCTGCGCCATCTAGAGTTTCATGACTGAACTATGTATGTATGTTTATATTGTTGTGCAATATGCATAAGAATACAAAATTACCCTGTCTCATTGTTTGACGCATTTAACTAATACATTATGTATAACGCTTTATTATTTTGTTTATTTCCTGGAAAAGCCTTATATGGGCAATGATGTAACTGTTACATAGGTATTTTATTTATAATACAATGAATATAACATTTGTATGATGTGTTATCTTTAAATATCTGTGATGACAACAGTGACATCAGAAGCTGCTTCGTGACCACCTGAAAAACATCTCCGGCACCAGAACCATTGCTGAAATTGCCTTGATTGAAAAACTTTTTGATGTTTGCACTTTAACTAAAATTATACCCCCGGTTTCACAGACAAGGCTTAAGCTAGTCCTAGACTAAAATGCATATTGTAGCCGTTTTAACTGAAAGCAACTTGTACTGACAAATCCTAAAATATGTCAGTGCCATTGTTTTGTCTCAAGATGCACACCAGTAATGTTTTTTTTTTTCTAGGGCACGTTTATAAAAGCAACTTAAATGCCCTAATTGAACTAAGGCCTAATCCTGGCTTAGTCTAAGCCCTGTCTGTGAAACCGGTATTTGTAGAAAACTTATACTGCTAGAAAAAGTAATTAACTTATAACAAAGTCTGCATTGATTTATGACATTGAGCCATAACAGACCACAGAGAAGTCTTCTGTCTGATTGCAAGTATTTTAAAGTGCTTATAATTTAGGTCAGATTTGACTTGCTTAACCTGAGAATAATAAAAATAAGGTAAAGATGTCAAATTACGCACCGTAAAACAGTATGCATGTATTTATATAAATCCATTACTTATATATGTACTTAAATATAAGCAATGCTGGATATCAGTTAGCAAGTAAGTTATCATAGTTTAAGTTAAAAAGAAGCATTTGATATTTGCAGCTGTGTTTGGGGGAAATTCTAAAATCAGAATATTTTGTGCATATCCACCTTTTTCCTGAACGCAGAAGTCTCACACGACTCATGGGGGAATTGTCCTTTACATTTTCAGTCTCTGGTGTTTCTAGTCAAATTATAATATTTTCCAAGCTGATAATGTAATATAATGATAATGTTTCAATGTTATAGCTAAAAACAGTTGGGTGCTCATATCCTACACAGGGGTGTTGTCTTCAAAATAATAAGAGCAGACATATTGTTGTATTATTATACTATATATTATTGATGTTGTGGCAGTCAACAACAGCACAGCTTAACCCTGTGCTCAACTGAATTTTTTGTTAATGTTCAAAAAGTTTGTTTAAGTAATTCAGTCGCTCTTTTTACTCTGTTTTAACAATGGGTTACTTTGTAGACCGGAACAGGACAGCATCCAAACAGAAGTTACAATCCATCATGGTGGCGCTCATCGTTTGCTCAGGAAAAAGGTGAATAGCAAGAATGTTTTTGAAAAATATGTATGTATTATAAGTGACAAAAAGAATGAATAAATTCTTTATTAGCACTGGAAAGAAAAAAAAAAAGTTTTTTTTTTACCAGGATGAGATTTTCTATGTCATCACAGAGAATATTACTAAGATCTGTAAAGCTAAAATGTAACATCAACAGACCTCACTGATGGTGAGAGACACCATCATACATCACTTGAAGGAAAAAAAGGGCAAAAGACAAGTCTGACAGCAGAACATCAGTTTTCTGAGCTGAAATATGTATTTGAACCAAAGTGAGATTGAGACAGTGAAGGAGAGAAAGTCAGACAGACACAATGAGTTGCAGAGGGAAGCGAGAAAGAGATGTTGCACATCAAGGCAAGAAAAGGTGAATGTGCATTGTCCTACCAGACGACAGCTAAAGGAGCTTTAATTGCACTTGTCAAAATCCAGTGCTGGATAAAAAGCAGATTGTATCGCACTGTCACTTATTCTGAGCCAATATCACAGACTGGTATGCGAAGCGAGACAGAGAGGTTATGAAAGTTGTCATTACAGAGTAATTCTCCCTCAGAAGGAGTGATATGATTATTGTAAAGGTTCTGAAAGGCATGAGCAAAAAAAATGCATAGCCTGAATGATGGGATTAAGGGGCAGGGAAATTATTGGATTCAATCATATATTACCACATTAGTTCTCAATTAAGAGTAATTTCAAAATTTGTGTAATTCAAATTTTCTCAGTATAGCGGCTGGACCAATCAGACACAATTATTTGTTACATTTTATGAATGATCCAACAGACCACTTACCCAACAACAAACCTAGGTGCCAAGATTTCTGTGACAACCCAAAAGGTAGAACAGGCCCCTGGATTGCAATGGTATTGTATGTATATATATATATATATATACACACAACAATTCTGTCTGGTTCGAAAATATTAATTGTTGTTTTAATAGTTTTTTAGATGAGAATGTAGTTGTTTAGACCTGAAATATGTGACTCACATTTAATAATAGCGCCTATTTTACAATTTGTTTTGACGTTCTCTGAGATGCGAGCTCCAGGCCGTCAACGGCCGTTCAGTGCTCGTGCACGCGCGAAGGACAGC
Source organism: Anabarilius grahami (assembly GCA_003731715.1). NCBI lineage: Eukaryota > Metazoa > Chordata > Actinopteri > Cypriniformes > Xenocyprididae > Anabarilius > Anabarilius grahami. The sequence goes on from RJVU01071404.1 coordinate 4,972,689, forward strand.
TTCATCTCGGCCAGTGCTTCGGGGATTTACCGCTGGCTCTTATAGTGGTTAAACATGAGACATAATTAAATTTGAGTAGATAGAACGGGCAATATTTGGTCTTGTTAATCTATTTTTTGTTCCAGAGCAAGTCGAATTGTGCTATGTTAAATATGATAATAATTAACTTACATCCTTTATATAGCATAGCATGTTGGCTACAAATAGACGGAAATATATCAGACGAAGAGCTGTTCTCCGCTCTTCAAATCCATAAAACATTACCCTTTATAGACAGTGTTTTTTGATTAAAGAACACGCTTTATAATTTTTTTTTTCAAACATCAGATCTTTATTTACCTTTGCACTGCATAGACGAGATGACCAATCTGCGTGCGGCACTTCATTCACGAGGTAGGGCGGATTTATGAGGTTTGACTGACAGTTTTAGGATCCAATGGAGTTACGAGGTTTTGTCACAAGCTCTTTAAAATCCTTTTCATTCGTTAAATATTTGTAAAACCCACATACAAGCGTAAAGGGTGACCTATAGTCTTTGTTTGTTTTTTGTTTTTTTAATAAAATAAAACCAAAATTAGGAAATATAGAGATACGAGGTGTAGCATTTATTTTATTTTATTTATTTTTGTCATTTGGTAATTATCCACGGCACACTTGACAACCGTCACGGGCACACTAGTGCTTTACGTTTGACTAAACTGTACAATTGAGCTTATTTGTTCAATAAATATTATTTTATATAAATATGTCCATTAGAGCGTAATATGGATTGAGTGAAAGTTACATTAATAAGCCATTAGATGGCGGCAACACTTTACAGGTGAATGAGTCAGTCAGTCACAAGAGACTTTTAAATTTAAAGGAACTTTTGCAAAGGAAGTTGTTTTAGCGCTGTGGTGTTATGGATGTTATGGAAAATTCCCATAGCTACAAATACAAGATTGCTTTCCTCAGCGGACATTCGAACGGACTTTTATAATGGATATAATATTATGGACATCGACTTGAAGAATGAATGTTATGCAATATATCAGAGTCAGACAAAGATGAGCCTACTCTCTCTCTCTCTCTCTCTCTCTCTAATACTGTACAAAATTCAGTGAGTTTCAATGAAGCGACTCAACGTTCCTTCGTTACTAGTTCTAAAGTGACGTTTTAGAGTTAGTAACGGAGGCTTGGTCCAACTGTCAACTCGAGATTTGAAACGTTCCTTCGTTACTAGTTCTGAAGTGACGTTTTAGAATTAGTAACGGAGGCTTGGTCCAACTGTCAACTTGAGATTTGAATCCGTGGCGGAAGGAAGTAGTGCTGCACAAAAGAGGGTTTTAAAGACACTCCGTTGTTATATCTTATTTATTTACATACTCGTGCCGTCGAACTGTTGTATAAACTCGTGTGATATTGCTCATATATATATATATATATATATACACATACACATACACATACATACACATACACATACACATACATACATACATACAAGGAAGTAACCTCATCTATATCATGCTTTCTCCCAAAATTATCCTTTCTTAATTTCACAAAAATTGGGCTATACCACGTCTTTATAAATTCAATGAGACTCTTGTTATATTTCTGTCATGACAACTCTCTGAGTGTTTGGCATGGTAATGGGTATGACAATGTTGATATGTCACAATAGATCTGCTATGCTGTTGCTGCTGTAGGTTATTGCTGCTGCTGCAGAGCAAGTACGGAATTGCTACTGCCAATACATACATGACACGCTGCTGTGAGCAAGTAAGAAATGCTGCTGCTGTACAAAATAGCATACATGAATTAACCTCTGCAGATCTACACAGGTGGAACTGGGGAAGGTGGAGGGATTTTGAAGCTTGCTGCACTGCTAAGGCAAATGCTACCCAAGTATTTTGAAGGTTGAGCATGCAAGCTCATTGGCTACTGATACAACAGGAACCAATCAGCTGTGCTTTATAGATAATGATGTGATTACGAGCAGGTTGAGTTAAAGGACCCATTAGCCTGCGCCATCCAGAGTTTCATGACAGAACTTTGTATTAATCAGAGTCTAAAGGGACACAAAACTGCCAGCCCACTCTGATCATGCAAATGAGCTTCCAAACAAAGGAAATTTTTTCCACCTTGCGTCCTTTTCATTGATCAAGAGAAACTTGAGAGGTGTGACTTCTGCAGTAGTTAAAAAGGGCACTATCTCAGTGGCCATCCCTGTTCTTCTTGTTGCTGTTCATGTGGGAAAGACATCCGGGCCGACCATGACACCGTGGAACTTCACTTTGCCCCAACACATAGCCAGAGGGGCCTCAAAATTCCAACACTCCAAACCACGACTGAGTCAGACTAACATCACTGAAGTTCATCATTCTTCAACGCAGAAGAACCAGTTGCAACTTCACTACCATCGAACTACTGAACCATAAAGGCTTTCTTCTGAGACAGCATATCCGAACAACTCGTTCAACGGCTAAGGCATAGTGCAAGTATCATACATTTAACTCACTAGTAGGAGGTTTAGTATAAGCTGTAGACCCCTTTTTAGCAAGGTGCTTTTAATTAAGAAACTGATGGTTGTTCAGGTGGTTAACTGACTCTTACTTTTCCAAAGCTTCATTCTGTTTCATTCATTGACTTTCCATTTTACCCATGTATGCGTGATCTGTGTGTACGGGTTTGTTTAGTCTAGTTGTGTTTGCGTTAGTTAAATAAAACTTTTGTGCATGTCTCTGTGGTCACTGCTTGCAAAAAGTCCCTAAATTTTTTTACACCAGCTGACATTTATTCTAGAGGAAACATGCATCAACGACAATGTATTTTATATGACTAATACATGAATATTACATTACCTTATATCTATGTTGGACCTTTCTGGTCTTAATGAAAGAGTGATGTGCACGGAGCACATTCAGAAAAGGCTGGTTGGTGTGGCCACACCGGTCATATGAAAGATTTATAAATGTGTTGGTGTTCAGTAATGAAAGTCTGGGGCCGTTCATCACTGTGGTTGCGGCAGGTGGCCGATCTTATCAATAACAGCACAGTCTTTCCAAGACTCTCAAATCAAATGCTCTACTACACTGACACTGAGAGAGGGGGTGAGATAGAGAAAGAAGATGACAAAATGGAGAGAAAGAGTGCAGAAGCTGTAACAACGGGGTGATGTCACCTTCGTATAACAAAATTATGAGTAGAATAGAAATCTATATATGACTACAGTAAATCACTCGGCTGGCTGGAGTTTTTGTTGAAGTGCACAGCTCAGGATTTTTGTATCTGTTTCTTCATTTGTACATCCAAAGTTTCAATCAGAATAATAATCAATCCATCCTTAGAGGATCTAGCAAGTCAGCACTTAATGAAGGAATAGAAAATTGTCAACATTTACAAAAACATACTTGTTGTATGTTTTACTTGAAACATGAAACGAAGACTGTTTTTTATTTATTTTTATTTTTTTTATGAAAGTAAATGGTAACCATTTGTAAATGGTATTGAGTCAAGCTACAATAAATGACAAAAACAAAAAAGTGAAATGGTGCCAAATGAAATGGAAAATAATACACTAGGGATGCTTTTTAAAAATTATTTATTTCATATTTTAAATTAGCCTTTTTTTGTATAATTGTATTAATATTAGATTTTTAAATAAATTCAATAATTTTAATGATACTGAATTTAAAAAAATACAAGCCAATAAAATAAAATAACCACACTTTTATTGCAAGTAACTGAAAATAGGCTATATTGATTATAACATTTGCTGAATGGTGAGGCAGAGAGAATCCACTTGCATGCATGCTTTTAATAACAAAACTCCACATGAAGAGACAAGAACATCTGACTCAAAACTCAGCACAAAACAACAACTAGCAAAGCACAAGAGAAACACAAGGGCTATATATACACAGGGGCAAACAGTGTATAAGGTAACAAGGAAACAAGATACACCCGGGGAGACTAATCAACCTGAAAAACTACAAAGAACTACAAACATGGCACTAGGCCAGGAAACACAACAAAAGTCCAGACAAGACATGCACAACACCGTGATTGTGACATTAATATTAAATATTAATATATTATTCTTTATTCAGTTCTATGCAACAGAATCAGATTTAACAGATTTTTTTTTTGACTAATTATCAAAATAATGTATATTATTATCAGAGCATGTGAGCACCATGTAGCGGGAGCGGATCAGTGAACGAGGGTGTAGCGTCATTTTACCAGCATTGCCCAGCACCATGTTACAGCACAGTAGGGCTATTGCAAACAGACACAGAAAACTACAGAAAAAAAATCATGTTGCTGTGTTATTTCAGTGGACTTTGTGGTTTCACTTTATTTTGATGGTCCCTTTAACACATTCTATAAGTAAAGTTGCACCTACATGTCTTTAACTCTCATTAGAGTGTTAGTACAGTATTAGTAGACTGGTAGGTTTAGGGTTAGAATAAGTTGACATGTTTGCAAAGATACTTATAGTCAGTAGAATGTCTGTTGGGGGAACATCACAAAGTGTTAGCAGATATTAAGCAGACAGTCTACTAATACTCTAATGACAAAGTTACTTATAGTCAACAGAATGTTCAAAAGGGACCATCAAAATAAAGTGTTACCGACTTTGCTTTTCCGATAAACATGAGCAGTACATGAGTGAAGCATCCGCAATGGGCTGTGAGAAACTGACCGGAGCGCACATGCATAGATTGGAGCATCACACCGTGCAGGGATAACGGCTAGAACGAGAGTGAAATCTGAGCACTTGAACACTCCGCGGGGCGGGGATGCATATATTTTCATGGGGGTCGTTTTTCTCTTTTGGCCAAAAATCGAAAATGGTATTTTCGGCGGCCGAAATTTCAGTGTATCCCTAATTTACACATATAAGAGTTTAATAAAAACATACTGCAAGTTTCATACCTCAAAGATTGCTCCCTAGTATATTAGTTTTTGTTTTCCACCCTTCTGAAATGCAAGTATTTGAAATCGTGGCATCACAATTTTCCTCTACTTGCCCATTAACATGCATATGTAAATCAAAGATGTGTGTTCTTAACTCATGTCTGTCCACTAATCACAAGAGTGATATTGCTGTCGAATAAAACTCTCCGATGCTGTTCTGTCCCTGAAAATGCATTTCATGACCCCTTTAACTTTCATTCCGTTCCTCACACAAAGCTACCGTCGGTTTTTAGAAGACTTCCAATATAATGCACAAGTTATATGGACTACTTTTATTGTGTTTTTTTTCTTTTCGATCTTGACACAGTACACTGTAATTGAAAGGCTAAAGTGTGAACATTCTTCCTAACATTTGTTTGTATGCCACAGAAGCCGAATTAGATTTTTGGGTGAACTATTAATTTAAGCAACTCAAGGACTGTCAAGTATTTATAAGAATTCTTGGTAATACTGAAAGCTAAGTTGAGAAATAATTAAACTTTTAATACCAGTCAGTGAGACAATGTAGTAGTAAAAAGCTGATGACACTTACTTAACCAGTAATATATTTAGTTTATTCAGTGGAATACAAAAGGACAAGTTTACACTCTTAGAAGAAACGTGCAGAACAATTACAAGTGTAGCACTCTAGTTTTTGTATCAATATTAATTAAAACTGTGTTGTAAGAATTCATCTGTTTTACACAGTTATGTGTAGTTTTAAAATTAACAACCTAACACAGAGACATTTCTCAAAACATTTTTTTTTTATGGTCCCCAGAAGAAAGAATTTCATACAGGTTTGCAAATTTATTTTCGGGTGAACTATCCCTTTAAGGCTGATCTTTGCCATTCAACAAAAGAGACTCCAAAAAGGCCCAAAAAAGTGTCAGTTTATAATGCTTGTTTTAGAAAGTCTTTTAGCAAGCTAAATTTTTGGAAAACGTGTGAAGAAAGTGGCCGGGCATATTGGAGAGAATATCCGAGTTATCAGAAAGTGGGAGAATTATTGGCAGATATGCATATAAATTTGGTTTTCATTTGGCTCCTGCTAATAGAATATATACAATGATATTCACATACTCACACCTACACACAGGACTTCATGGGGAAAGATATAGACTTGTTATATTCACAGCTCTTCAGATTTCTCTGTTCTTATTGGCTTAACTGAGCGAGAGTTTAGTAAAGCGAGAAGATGGAGAATCAGGCAGCACAGTATGAGAGAGAGATCCAGCCTCTCTGCAGAGGGAAATGACGTCTGTGACCCATGAACACAGTGTCTGTGATGGGCTCATTATCACGCTGAGAGCAAGAAAGCTATGGAACGAATAAAAAGCAGCAGCTCCCCTGATCACGTCACAGAGTCCCACTGAGGGATGAAGTCCAGACTAATGAAGAGTAATGAACCAAGCCAAGCACCTCACCTGGACCACCGCTTTACCAGGGGGAGGATATGTCTGCAGCGACATCTCGGCAAGAATCCCATATACAGTGGGTACGGAAAGTATTCAGACCCCCTTACATTTTTCACTCTTTTTTATATTGCAGCCATTTGCTAAAATCATTTAAATTCATTTTTTCCCCTCATTAATGTACACACAGCACCCCATATTGACAGAAAAACACAGAATTGTTGACATTTTTTGCAGATTTACTAAAAAAGAAAAACTGAAATATCACATGGTCCTAAGTATTCAGACCCTTTGCTCAGTATTTAGTAGAAGCACCCTTTTGATCTAATACAGCCATGAGTCTTTTTGGGAAAGATGCAACAAGTTTTTCACACCTGGATTTGGGGATCCTCTGCCATTCCTCCTTGCAAATCCTCTCCAGTTCTGTCAGGTTGGATGGTAAATGTTGGTGGACAGCCATTTTTAGGTCTCTCCAGAGATGCTCAATTGGGTTTAAGTCAGGGCTCTGGCTGGGCCATTCAAGAACAGTCACGGAGTTGTTGTGAAGCCACTCCTTCGTTATTTTAGCTGTGTGCTTAGGGTCATTGTCTTGTTGGAAGGTAAACCTTCGGCCCAGTCTGAGGTCCTGAGCACTCTGGAGAAGGTTTTCGTCCAGGATATCCCTGTACTTGGCCGCATTCATCTTTCCCTCGATTGCAACCAGTCGTCCTGTCCCTGCAGCTGAAAAACACCCCCACATGATGCTGCCACCACCATGCTTCACTGTAGGGACTGTATTGGACAGGTGATGAGAAGTGCCTGGTTTTCTCCACACATACCGCTTAGAATTAAGGCCAAAAAGTTCTATCTTGGTCTCAGACCAGAGAATCTTATTTCTCACCACCTTTCATGTGTCTTGCACTGAGGAGAGGCTTCCGTCGGGCCACTCTGCCATAAAGCCCCGACTTGTGGAGGGCTGCAGTTTTCCCTTTCTCACCAAGGCTCTTCTCCTCCGATAGCTCAGTTTGGCCAGACGGCCAGCTCTAGGAAGGGTTCTGGTCGTCCCAAACATCTTCCATTTAAGGATTATGGAGGCTACTGTGCTCTTAGGAACCTTAAGTGCAGCAGAAATTTTTTTGTAACCTTGGCCAGATCTGTGCCTTGCCACAATTCTGTCTCTGAGCTCTTCAGGCAGTTCCTTTGACCTCATGATTCTCATTTGCTCTGACATGCACTGTGAGCTGTAAGGTCTTATATAGACAGGTGTGTGGCTTTCCTAATCAAGTCCAATCAGTATAATCAAACACAGCTGGACTCAAATGAAGGTGTAGAACCATCTCAAGGATGATCAGAAGAAATGGACAGCACCTGAGTTAAATATATGAGTGTCACAGCAAAGGGTCTGAATACTTAGGACCATGTGATATTTCAGTTTTTCTTTTTTAATAAATCTGCAAAAATGTCAACAATTATGTGTTTTTCTGTCAATATGGGGTGCTGTGTGTACATTAATGAGGGAAAAAAATGAACTTAAATGATTTAAGCAAATGGCTGCAATATAACAAAGAGTGAAAGGGGGTCTAAATACTTTCCGTACCCACTATATGTGACACAGCCTTGATTAGATTAACAGCAATCATGGCTGCACACATTATCTCTCTTTGTAACAAAAAATATTTTAGGGATAGTTTCACAGAAATGAAAATCGCCCCAAATGTGTGTCACATTCTTTTTGCAGTGGCGAAATTTTGAAGACCTTTTTTCATGCAATTACGATTAATTTAATTATGTATTCAAAATGGAAGCTTTTTCAAAAAAATGTCTTCTGAAATCAGACAATTGCTTTATGTGATAAAGAAACACTGAGACATTTATCAAAACATATTATTTTTTTATGGTCCCCAGAAAAAAAGAATTTCATACAGATTTGGAACTTTAAGTGCAAATTCATTTTCGGGTGAACTATCCCTTTAAGGCTGATCTTTGCCATACAACAAAAGGGATTCCAAAAAGGCCAAAAAAAGTGTTAGTTTTTAACGCTTGCTTTAGAAAGTCTTTTAGCAAGCTACATTTTTGGAAAATGTGTGAAGAGAGTGGCCGGGCATATTGGAGAGAATATCAGAAAGTGGGAGAATTATTTGGAGTCAAAATCTGCTAAGGGGTCATTAAATGTAACAAATCATGTAAAATGTATCATCATATTTTTTCTGGATAATTAAACAACATGTTATCAAAATGTGATTATTGCCTTAATCTTTTAAACAACTAAGGACTACTACTACTAAGGACGACTACAGAAACTCATCTCAAGATCACTTTTTTTAATAATAATAATTAATAATTCCTTACATTTATATAGCGCTTTTCTGGGCACTCAAAGCGCTTTACATATTGAAGGGGGAATCTCCTCAACCACCACCAATGTGCAGCATCCACCTGGATGATGCGACGGCAGCCATATTGCGCCAGAACGCCCACCACACACCAGCTTATTGGTGGAGAGGAGACAGAGTGATGAACCAATCAGTGTATGGGGATGATTAGGAGGCCATGATGGACAGAGGCCAATGGGCAAATTTGGCCAGGATGTCGGGGTTACACCCCTACACTTTTCGAAGGACATCCTGGAATTTTTAACGACCACAGAGAGTCAGGACCTCGGTTTAACGTCTCATCCGAAGGACGGTGCTTTTTGACAGTATAGTGTCCCCATCACTATACTGGGGCATTAGGACCCACACAGACCACAGGGTGAGCACCCCCTGCTGGCCTCACTAACACCTCTTCCAGCAGCAACCTAGTTTTCCCAGGAGGTCTCCCATCCAGGTACTAACCAGGCTCAGCCCTGCTTAGCTTCAGTGGGCAACCAGTCTTGGGCTACAGGGTGATATGGCTGCTGCGGCTTAACAGCTCACCTATTGCCAAAATTCCGAAAAAAATCTTAATCTCATCATGAATGTCAGAATCAGAATGCGTAGTTCATGCTTAAAAAATGTCTGTCAAAACCAACACATATTGATTGCCTTAATGAACGATGTTCATTAACCCAGAAAAGTTTTTCAATTGGATAGGCTTTAGGTTAGTCTTTATTTTAAGGTGTCTGTGTTACAGTGTAATTATACATTTAAGTACTAAGTAATAACAATTAACTATGTGAACATACTGTAGGGTTAGGATTAGGGTTAGTCGCATGTAATTATGCATAATTTATAGTTATTGCTACAGTAACTACATGTAATATGTGTATAAACACTGTAAAATAAAGTGTTACCGCCATTTATTCTCTTTAGCATGCGGTGTGAAGTATTTTATTCTGTTCTCTGATCATTCCGATTCAATTTCAGCTAGTGAAGCTTTGTAGTCACATGCGTTATGTATTATGTACGTTATCGTATCTAACAGACAAGCATGTTGAAGATGCTCAGGGCGGCATTTTAACCCTCTTTTTGGAAAGCGACGATCCATTCAAAACATCCGGGAGTGCGGGTTTACCAGGAAATGCGCGTACTCGCTGGACCACTGCTTCACGTAAATACTACAGTACAGTGTATTGTGCACATTATTTTTTGACAGACATCGATGTTGTGATATTCAAATGATGTGGATTTGAAAACAGATGGATTGTAGGGTAATTATTTATTTTTTAACCGGCAAGTATTCAGTGATGTGATTGAGGCCCATGAGTGTGTTATGCCGATGTTTTTAGTTCTTATATGCCAAACCGACAGCCAGCCCAAGTTTTTGATGGACATGAAAACATGCATGTGAGGTGAACTATGTTTGATTTTTTATAATTATAAAACATGCTGGAGATGTTCGAAATTTTACGGAATTCTATTTCGTGGCTTAAATAAATTACATGTTACTCAGACTGACATGTTTGGCTACAAATGAAATGTTACATTCAGCTGTCGCAAATTCATTGACTTTTGAAAATTAAAGGGGTGGTTCATTGCGATTTCACTTTTTTAACTTTGTGTAATGTTGCTGCTTGAGCACAAACAGTATCTGCAAAGTTACAGCGCTGAAAGTTCAATGCAAATTTTGGATTGCATCAAGGACATAAACAAAGACCAACGCATTTTTGCTTCGCTAACCCGTTAGCTAAATTCTACAAACACCAACAAACTTCTATGTTCTTAGACAAACAGTTGTTCATGCTATAAATTAAACGCTACCTTTACAAAAATGCTACTACTCAGTCATGTATTCGGCTACAGTAAAGCTTTAATCAGGATAAAACTGTATATTGAAAGCTAACAAACAGCAGTGACAGCATATCTAAACTTTGACACAAATAAATAAAATACCATTCATAAACGTCCTTTAAAAGCCGCGATTGCAGAGGTTCTGCTTTACCCTCTTCATCTGGGTCTGATTCGGGCTCAATTTGATACAGCAATATAGACGCCATTATTTACATTTCTACTGAAGCACGTAACAACGAATGGCAAGGGGCGTGGCGTTACCGGACGCTTCAGCGAATCACAATACACTGGGCCAGCTAACCAATCTGAGCACATTGCGTATTTCGGAGGGAGTGGCTTCATAGAAGCAGGAAATCAAACAAGCCGTTCAAATGACATTGGAAACAGAGGTTTAAAATAAAGGTAAAATGTATATGAAAAATACAGCGTTTTCAAAAAAACAAAGCATTAAGACATGCTAAACTGTGCCCCAAAAACACAATCAAGCCTAGAAAAAAACCACTGAATCACCCCTTTAAGTTCATTTTTTTACCAGGAAAGGAGTGGTTTTGATGCACAAAGTTGTTTTTATTGTCTCTTATAACAAAAATATTTTATTTAAACCCATGAAAATTACTTTGATTTCAAAATTCAAATACTAGCTTTAATTTCAGTTAAAAAAAAATATTAAAAAAAAATTTCTCATTCACTAAAAATTTGAAAATTTGAGAAGTTGTTAGTTACAGAAAATGTTAACATCCATTGTAGCTCTCCTTGGTGCATTCATTAAAGTTCAGAAAAGAATTAGTTGTAAGCGATTTATAAACAAATCATTCATTTGATCGCAGAGTTAACAGTAAAAATGGATCTATCCCTGCTACGAAGCAGAGTTTCATAATCCCAGGTAAAAAGAAGCACTAACCCATTACAAATGTGAAACGTTCCTGTAACTAGGGTTAACCGCAGTGTGAAATGCACTAAACAGTTCAGTTACAGTACCAGTATCCAGCTGAAAATGATCTTAACTGCAAGTAAAAGAAATAACACAAATGGTTCTTTCAAAAGATCTTGTCAATAGCCATCCCACACCATTGTTTCACACAGCTGTGAAGCAGTTTTGTTGCAAACAGCAACAATCTCATTACAATACTGTGAATGGTTTAATAACACTTTCTCCACTCAAGTCAACCATGTAAAACTCGAGTGTGTTTTTGTTAATGACTCAAAAAATGCTTGTCTTTATTGAGCCTGCATCGCTCAATATTGATGCATGAAGTAATGCAGTTCTCTCCTTCAGAATGCCACACCCAGCTTGGAAATGTCTACATCCCATTTCTTTTAGTACCTCATAATCAAGGCAGCTGACACTGTCATTACTCAATTTAATGTGTCTGTCATCAAGATCCCAAATGCAGCATTGTGAATCTAAGCCCTTGTCATAACAGAGGGAGGAAGTTAAATCAGCGATGTTTGACACATTGATAACAGGTTAATATAAAAATCTCATCATAGGATTTGTCCCCCCTTCTCATGACAGAAAAGGAATATTTTGTACCAATGGTTATGGAGATGAGAGAAAGGGACTGTACAGTATGCAGTAAATTTGTCCCTAATTTATAACACTTTAGTAATTTTGAAATTCACTGCACTCTTAGATGAGTGCACTTCACATGACCTAAATGCAAAATGTTAAATGCAAAAACTTTGACTTTAAAGATAAATAGGGTTTCAAGGACATTCAGAACCTCCATGACTGTAAATAAAGCAGGACCTGCATCTGCTCATTAATACTCTTTACCCTTGAAATGATTAGACAAGATCAAGCATGAGAATGCAAAACACTGCAGCAGAATTTAACTTTGAATATGTATAAGCCTCTACATCCACCTACATGTGCATCCACTCATTCTGTGGGTCTGGCTTTATGTCATCATTTTTCAGTCACCTGAATATTTATTCTCTGTTCATTATCATATAATAAAATGTCAGCGTATCAGTGAAGCCAGATAAATTACTCATTGTTCTTTGACCTTGTCGCAATTTAAGACTTCACTCTTTTTAACTTGGTCTTTTTTTCCACAGTAATAAAAGCAAAATGATTCAAATTTGGTTTCTGAAGCATGACTTATATATCATTTCATGGATTTACTATTATTTCAGCACCCGGACCATAAGTGAGAAGCATGAGGGGTTTGCACTCAGTTTCAAATCAAGGCCCATCACACTGAATAACTCACCTGTCGATATCTGATTATGTGCTGCGAGACATCGGCAGGCCTACTTTGAAGTTTAAGAGCATTGATTGGCTGTGCTGTAAAACTCAGTTAGGAGATGTATTTTCGATTGGAGATGAACCTGGGAGTTCTTTTCCAGCGGGCTCTGGAGGATCCGATTGCTGTCCTCTCTTATCTATGCACATGCAGGCGGCTGCGGCATCGATTCAAGCAGCAAGTACTGTATGGGTTTATCCGCAGCTTTCATCTCCTGCAGTGGACCTTCTGTTCAAAACTGTCTTGAGAGTGGAAACATCTAAAGCTGGACTTGACTGAGTGACAGGCATCATTCTGACTTATCCATCTCTCTAAATCATATTGACTGGGCAGAGGGCAGTGGTGATTTCACAAAGCACAACATGTTCCTGGATCAACATCTTTTCTGATCCTGGAACAACATTCCAATCAACCAACCAATTTGAGGGACAAGTTTACAGTTTGTCAAGTTTAGGCTTACAACATGGGTTAGGTGCTTCTACATCAGTGTTACTCACCTATTATTTCCCTTCTGATTTTAGTGATAAGTTATGGATATGGTTAGGATTAGGAGTAGGGATAGGGTTGGGACTAAATATTCAGACAGGAATGTTGTTCCAGGATCAACAAAACATGTACTTTTGTATTTATTCATATATATACACATTACTGTGCAAAAGTCTTAGGCCACCATTAGATGTTGTTTTAGCAATGGTATAATGACCATATATAATTATTTCTCAGTCTCTTTATTAGAATATAACCAGAAAATACAGGAAATGTGTATGCAGTATCAAAAAATCAGAAAAAAATTACTTCTATAGGCTAAAGTGGCAAGTATTTAGTAACCTCCCCTCACACTTGAGCAATAGCAGGAACCTACGGAGCTCCTAAAGGGACGTGGTGGTGGAAAAAAAATTGGGATAGGAGGAAATTCTCAAATCTTTTGCGTTCCCTCGCAAAACTTTGCATTCCCCTGAGAAACTTTGCGTTCCCTCGCAAAACTTTTGCGTTCCCTCGCAAAGATATTTGCGTTCTCTCGCAAAGATATTATCATTCCCTTGCTGTGAGCTCGGACACACACTTCCTCTTTAATGTCCCGCTGGCTGGCAGTAGTGTTTCAGTCAGTTCCATACGTTAATAATGCACACAAATAATGCGCGGCTCATAGAGTTTGAACTTCTTGGACTCAAATATAAAGAAATGCAGTCAGTGCTTAACTCATGGAGTTCAGTAAAGTTGGCAATATATTCACAGATTCGAGCTTCCCGGATCACCTCGTGAGCTAAACGTTGTTAAAACACAAATGCAGCTATTTCCAATCATAGTAACCTACATAACGAGCTACAACAAACCGATTTTCCTCAAATGTGCTTCATAATAAATTGGTCTCTATGAGCAGGCGGCAGAGAGACAAGTCTGAAGGGACCGTCTGAAAAGTACAAAACCCTTTTGCTCATTTTATATTATAAAAAATACTCAATAACTTCACTGTAACACACTGTACTGTCACCAAATTCAGTTCATACATCACTGCTCTCCTGCTGGATCAACAAAACATGTACTTTTGTATTTATTCATATATATACACATTACTGTGCAAAAGTCTTAGGCCACCATTAGATGTTGTTTTAGCAATGGTATAATGACCATATATAATTATTTCTCAGTCTCTTTATTAGAATATAACCAGAAAATACAGGAAATACAGGATTACTCAATAACTTCACTGTAACACACTGTACTGTCACCAAAGCTGGTGGTGGCCTTAGACTTTTGCACAGTACTGTTTATTTTTTGAAACTGATATATTTTAATAAAGCTGCTTCACTGCTTATTGATATTTCAAAAATAAAAATAAAATTGTCCACAAAATCAAAGGCATGTGGTGCAATCAACATCCAAAAATCCAGAAGAAAATACACCCATACATGCTTGGGTTTACCTGATTGGATTATGGATTTACATAGCCAGTGTTTATCTATCCTTGAGCATCAACTTCTTGTCCTCATATAACCGTGTGTTTTTCCAGCTGAACGCCAACATAACATATTTTGCAATTAGCTTGAGGCTTGGCATTTAGCTCACGGCATTGTACGTACAGTAACTAATTAAGATGGTCTGAAATGTCCTCTATACCCTGTTATGTAAAATTCAAAAGAATTATGCATCAAAAACTAAATAGGGTTGTCAATTTTATGGAGTGGAAGGCCATGTGTGTTGTTTACTTATCAATACATGACAGCAGATATAACTGAATAATTTACCAGTACAAAAATATATATATTATTTCCATGCTCTAATCTGGTAAGTCTGTGCATGTAGTACTCCATGAGCGTATTATACCCCTAAACACAGTTTAACTTTCAATAAATAGCCCAACTGACCCAAACCTCAATTAAGGGGCTTGTCAGCTTATCATAATCATGATACATTCCACCTGACCCAAACTGCCTCTCTGAATTCATTTCCATCTCATTAACAAAGGCTAATTATGGACCCAAATACCATATAACAGAAACATGTGGCCACTGATAAACTCAACACCATGCTCTCACATACTCAGGGGCTGGAGTCGGCCAGAAAACCGAGGTCTTTTAAAGGTTGTGCTGAAGACCATACAGCCCCATGGGCATGATTAATACTGCATGCTGAGAACCAAGTGAGGCTGCTTAGAAACCCAACCAGTCATAACGGGTAATGATATCTATGTGCTGACAGGAGACTGGGTAGAGAAAAGGGAATATTTTGGACAGGTGACCTTTTCTCTGGCAGGACCTGGCCTAACCCCTACTTCGAAATCTGTCGACTGTAATAAGCCAGTATAGGAGACCATAACATGATGCTATTTCAAAGTACAGCTGAAAACTAAAGGCGCGTTCAGGGAGGTTTCATTGTTCACCCATTCAATCACAACAAGTTTCCATGGCAAACTGTGGTTTGGGTGCTCTCTCTGCTAAATAACATCTGGTCACATTGATTTCAGTTAACCTACCGTCTACACTTAAATAAGGGATACACGAGCACTCTGAGGTGGTTTCAGACACATGTGCGAGTACCTTTGTCCTAACCGAGCACAAAGAACGGCATTCAATAAACACTTTCCAAGAGTGGTTCATAATCATGTTAATTGCGGGCACAGACTGAACATTTATTACAAGGCGTACAACCCTGAAACAGTTATTAACTCGCAGTATGGGCAGAGCCAACAGTGGCGGCGCCGCGGACCATAGCTCTTTAACGGAGTCTAATGTATTGAGGCACCTCAGGTGGCGGCCTCTTTCCTTTGATGAGGATGTTTACTTTTAATATCTTCTTTGCTGGCGAGCTGCAGGGCATTATTAAAGCAATTTTCTGACTTCAGAGAGCCAATTACATCGACTATTTGGGGTAAACAATACCCCCGGTATGGCACCTTCTCAATGGAATACTAGGAAAATCCTCAAGATAGAGGTAATGGAAATTACAGAAATAAATAAATAAAGCTTATTTCATTTTCACGGGTTAGTTCTTGTGAGTCTATAAATAATCCAGTAATGCTGACTTATTAAAATATGTCTGAAACTCGGCAATTATTTTTGTTGGTTAAATTAACAACATACAAGGAAGAAATAGTAAATTAAAGCATAAAATTGGCAGGATTTTCAAAGCTTTTCCAGTTATGCTATGGCAGTGATGAAAATGTTGTTGTCATTTTACAAAGAGTGGGGAGGCTTTGTTTCACAGGTCAATGGCATGATATATGGGTCACTGATGAATAAGGTTTTTAAAAGTGTAAAAAAAATAATGGAGATCTAATTAATTTTGAAGTTTTATTAAGTGTTAACAATGAGATTGTGGTTTTTATAATTAATTAACTCTGCTTTTGTCATTTTTTACAATATGGACAAAATTTGTCACCAAAAAAGTCATTCTGTTTAACCAAAATTTCGGTTTTACCGAATGACACTTTTGGTTACACCGAACGACAATATTTTCAAACAATGCTAACAGGCTAATATCTAGCTAGATAGCTATTTAGCTTGCTTGCTAGCTAGCAAAAGGACAATCAAACATTTTATCTTTAGTACAAGTTTTTAAAATATTACAACATTTTCCATGTTTTATAGCGGTTGTACCGAAATGACCTGATGTTTCGGAACATGCGTGTGAGCAAGTGAAAACATGAATTTTTCAAATAGTTAAAAGAGAGTTAGTTACTTTGCTTCACGATCAAGTGGTCCTTTGCAGGTGTCTGAATGATGTCAAATCCTGTCACATGATACTGACCGCATGACTTGATACAAAATGGTCCCTTTATATATGGGGTGGTCGACTTGATGCAGCGCTGCACAGACGGCGACTGACTTGAAGCAGTGCATGCCGGTAAGAAATTTTGTCCGACTTGAGACAGCGCCGACGCCATGTGACTGACGTATTCAAGAGGAGCTGCACGAGCTCTGATGACGACATAGCTGTTTCACGATTGGCCGGATTCACCGCATGACAACAATCACGTGTGTTTCATGTTTATTGTCACGCCTTCAGTTCCACAAATGCTCACAAATCTGTACTTTTATAACAGTTAAAGCTCTTTTCATGTAGTCGCGATGTTATATTGTGTCATGTTTATCAAAATAAAACGTAGACCCCACTAAATTTGTATTTAAATAATATATGCTTATGTTGAACTTTATTCTTTTAAAAACAGACGCTGTAAGCTGTACATAAAGTATTGAATGAAAATGTCTCTGAAACATCACTGTATTAGTCAAATATTGCATTTATTTCACTTCAGCTGTGATAAAGTACGTAAAAGCAGCGCGAGCGTCACTACCAGAAGCAGAAAGTGTCCGACTTCACGTCTCCATTTTCAGCTCCTGCACGTGGCTACTCTCGCCGATCTGTTGCATCCAGCCGCAGCCGATGTCAAACACACCTATTGGTTACTCTGAACGACATCAATGAAATTTATTTTTCTAGACATTTTTTCTCATAACAAAGCAATGACTTCTAAACATAATTTTAAAATCATTTTGCACTATGTTGATATATGATGTTATAAAATCATGCCAGAATAAAAAATATATACATTTATGACATTTTAAGATATTTTAATCACATATGAAATGGCTGTATTGGCCTTTGGACGGTTTTTGACCTTTAACACTTCTTTAAAATACACTTCTAAAACACTTCTTTTTGACACTTCTAAAAAATCTTTAAAATAACTTATTTGTAGCAAAATATAATTAAAACCTTTAGGATTCAATAAAATAGATCTAGTTGTACCACCTTACATACTTTGGATGTCATATCTTTGTTTTTTGTTATTATTAAGGCCTCTGGACAGAAAAAATGACCCGTCACGTCATTGACCCATATAACTTAAAAATGTGTTAGGGTCATGATGGTTTCAATGTCATGTGGTGTAACCATCATGTAAAAAGTAATTTTCCTCGCACCTTGAATAAAAGCTTTTTTTTTCTTTTTTTTTTCAAATCATGGATTATTAATTCATAAATGATCTTTTTTGGGGGGGGAGTTGCACCACATGACTTTTATGACCTAAACTAACCTCTTGTCTTGTTATAAAAGGTCAAATTATCTGATGATCTGTCCTCGCTATGATAGACGCATGACAAGTTTTATTCAAATATTAATTAGCAGTAGTAGTTTTGCTTAATTTTTTTTTTAAGAAATTAAAAACATGGCCAGCATTATTGTATGTATGAAGTTTTTTTTTTTTTACATATTTTTGAATAAAATCATGACATACTACATCTGTGTTAAATTACAAAAAACTCCAAGTGTATGACATATAGCTCATGAAATAGTGCATTTTACACTGCAGTTAATTTGTCATCAAATCAAACTGTAATTGCTTTTTCTTTCTCAATCAGTGGGAATTCATTGTGCAATCATGCAGATATTCTACACTTTTTCAGCTTGGAAGGATAATAAATCATGTTTTTCGTTCCTTCAAAATTTTCTCCAATATTTCTTTTCTCTCCCTGTTAAATTGCCTTTAGATGGGCTTACTGTTCTCTGTCATATCAAATATGCTCTCATCAGCTGCCTGGTGGATATGCAGGCCTGGTCTAATTACAATGTGGGGGAGCCTGCGCCACGTTAGGTAGAAGGACTAAGCCATTTTGCCAGGTATTTTTAGAAGCACGGGCTTCCAATAAGATATACATTAGCTTGAGAACAGATGAGGGCTGTTTTGAACAGATGGTGCTCTCATTAGAAAACCTATTGAGTTCCAAAGGCTAAAACAGCCCAGCATCACAGCAGACAAAGTCTCTGGCTCCTAGGGGAGGAAGCCACCTGTAGATATAACAGGCTGAACCTGAATTAGCACAGATACACAGGCTTTGGTCCCTGTGGGTAAAAGGCAGGTGCTGAAAGCAGTTTAGGAGGTGAATGTTAATTTTCATCAAAAACATTCATGATTCACACTGCTTATATTAGGATAAATATGACGCTGATTTTAAACTCTCCATAGTGAAACATTTTCTCAGCATCCTTATCATTTTGAATGGATTACATGGTTTTGAGAGTGATGCCAATAATCATGTGGTTGTGTTTGCCTGCCACGCAATTTAGGATGAAATGATTTCTCTGCTATATTCTATCAAAACGGAGCTATGAAAAGCAGTCGAGTGCAGACTGAAAGATTATATTCCTGAATGACAGAACTCTAGACTTTCAATCTCAGGCAATTGGTTATATTACAGGTTGAACATTGTCCCGCCTTGATTGTTCTATTTCGTGTTTTTATGTCTCAGAGACATGAGGAGCGGGTCTGACAGATTTACTGCCGTCTCATAAGGCAGCTTTGACCGACTCCTCCACCTAAGTGTCTGGGACTGGGAGACCGATGGCTCTTGTATTTATGGCTCCTTTCCTCGGAGCATGTGTAGATTTACAGCATTTAAATCTACTGCGTGAGGTCCCACTTGTCACGGGTGAAACATACCCACCGTAAAGTTGGTTAACAATGCAGCTGACAGTGATTGTGGTTGGCTTATGGGATAATAAAGACATTAATAATCTATTGCATATACTGTACAATCATTTTCATTCAAATGTGAATGGGTCCCTGAGGACTTTTAGAAAGTAAACGCTCTCAAAACAGAAGTGTCATCAAAAGACAAGCTCCTCTCTTTCAGGCTGCTGCTTATCTTCTTTTTTTGTGATTTATGATATCATACAAACTTATAAAGCCCATAATTACACTTTATTGTTAAAATGAATGTGGAAGACAGCCAAAAACATCTGCCAAGTTCTACCTCTCATCCGTGATTACTGGCAGATAGGGAAACAGTTTTAGCTTTTTCATGCATTATTTGGGCCTATTTACACTTGGCCACATAAATTTGTACTTGCAAAATAAATAAAAACCATTTAACAAGGTTCACTTGTGCTATAATGATAATGCACCGGGCTCAAATACATGGTATGTAGGCCTATTGTTTTCAATGCAACTTAAAAGGAGTAGTTCACCCAAAAATGAAAATCCATACGCTTTGTTTTTTTTTATATCACAAAAGAAGAAATTTTGGTAACACTTTACAATAAGGTTTATCACTAACATGAACTAACCATGAACAATACATTTGTTACTGTATTTACTAATTTTCGTTAACGTCAGTTAATGAAAATACAGTTGTTCATTGTTTGTTCATGTTAGTTCACAGTGTATTAACTAATGTTAACAAGATTTGAATCATGCATTAGTATATGTTGAAATTTACATTAACAAAGATTAATAAATGCTGTATAAATGCAGTTCATTATTAGTTCATGTTAACTAATGTAGTTAACTAATGTTAACTTATGAACCTTATTGTAAAGTGTTACCGAAATTTTTAAGATTGTCTCTCTGTTTTTATATTCAATGAAAGTCAATGAGGTCCAATATCTTTCTCTTTTCATTTTTGGGTGAATTATCCCTTTAAAGGGATAGTTCATGCAAAAATGAAAATTGTGTCATAATTTACTCCCCCTCATGCAGTTCCAAACCTGTATAAGGCCACATTCACACGAAGCCAGAGCTTTCCCTATCCAATATTTTTTTTTTCCTCATCTCAAGAAATATCTACATACACATGAAACCACTGAAACCGACTCAAAACAATGTAGTATACATGCCAGATCAGTATGTGGCGCTGTAATTCTGCCACAGAGACACACTAAAAATGGAGAATAAGACTTGGAGCATGTGCATAAACCTTGTGCGCTGTATACAAACTTTAGTAAAGCTTACAAAAAAAGCTTTACTTTAGTAAAGCTAATAGGCTCAGTAGTTTCTGCAGCATGAACACAAGCATGTAGTCTGCTATTATTGTTCTCGTTGCTGTTACATGACGTAGCGGTGTGTGACTAGGGTCGAGACGTGGGGTGATGACATCATCGTTTCACAAAATATACAGATTGAGCGCCGTCTGGACGAAACGCTGATACGATACAAAATGTTTACGTATACATCTTAACGCGTCTCCGTGTGGACGGGCTCTAAATTTCTTTGTTCTGATTAACACAAAGGAAGATATTTGGAAGAATGTTTGTAATCAAGCAGATTTCGCCCCCTATTGACTACCATAGGAAGAAAAAAAAAACTGTGGTAGTCAATGGTGGGTGAGATCTCCTTGGTTACAAAGATTCTTCCATATATCTTCCTTTGTGTTCAACAGAACAAAGAAATCTATAAAGGTTTGGAACAACTTGAGGGGGATTAAATGATGACAGAATTTCCATTTTTGGGTGAACTATCCCTTTACAAATGGCATTTAAAAAAAGGCATCTGAATAAAAAATAAATAAATAAATGAAACTTTATTTTTTAAATGAATACCATACATGCTTATCTGCACAGAAGGCCAGCGTAATCTGGTTTAGATCTCCTTTCATTTGTTAGAAGGTTGCACACCTCTACAAGCAGTGATGGAGAGAGGATGCGCCGCTGATTTTGTGTGTGCCTCTATATATTTGGGTTACAAATTGACTTTAATTTTCATGTTTGTGCAGCTCTCATACGGATGAGTCTCCCTATCAGCTTCATTTATTAAGATTCAGCACTAGTGTTTATCCTCTAGCACACGGATTAAAAATGTAATTACCGATTAGAAGTGACATTCTTGTCATTTTGGTCAAAAATGAACAAACTCAAGTTTTCCTGAAGGCTTTTGCTCAAACTTTATTAGAAAAAGCAAAGGCAATAAGTGGCATGCATTTCTGCCATAACTAACCCACTGTTTAAGGTATTATCTACATAAATAACAAAGTTCATAAAATAAGAAATGTGATACATTTTACTACTTCTTTGTCGAATTTTAAAAAAATATGAAAAAGTATAACTATTCCTTCGCTGTTAAAAAGAGATGAACAATAAATGAGCCTCATTCACCTGAAAAACATTCTCCAACTCCTAAGATCCTTGACCAGATCTACTGGCCTATTTCAAGTTCTTTGTTGCACACTCGCCAAAGGGAATGTCATTCTAGGTGAGGATCACAACCTCTCTGACAAATGCACCTGTCTAGATGCCTGTAAGGTCATATCCTGAAGCGCTGATATGGCCCAGCTCAGTCGAGGGCAGTGAATTCATAAGGTTAATAAACAGATTCTTAGTTCAAGTGCCTGTGAGGTAGCTTATTTTGAGCCATGAATACATCATCCGTCTGTCAGCCAAACAATAGAAAGACTGACCTTAAGAATGTTTACAACCCTAAACACTGAGCAAAGATTCATGGACCAAAACACAGAGAAAGCCAAGACTCATAATTTGCAGCTCAAGAGTGATTAGTTACATGGCATTTACCGCTAAGATGTTCTGTTTAGACCCTAAAGCAATTTCATTGACTGAGACAACTTTTTACTCTACTCAGTGCCTAGAAATTACACAGCCCTGTATCAATTTCTGCTGATTTGCAAAAAGGCCTAATATAACAATTTGATGATGCTGACTACAAAAATTTTCCATCATTATTTTTTTCCCACAAAATAATAATGAAGATTATATATGTATCAGGTTTAATACAAAATTACAAAAGCAGTCAAATGTTAAAAGTTTTGACAAAAAGTATTCAAAACATATTTTACTTTCAAACTGCTAAGGAGTGAGAAAGTACATGTATACTCTATTTAACATCAACAAACTTTATCTAAACAGTTATATGATTTATATGAATGATTATAAATAATTTTTTTTCTCAAAATCTGTCATTTTGTGACGCTGTTTGGATGTAGCAGAAAACATCTGGGTTACTTTGCATTTTCTTCTGTCACTGGTCATAATTCTAATCTTGAAATCAGGATTAGACATAAAATAATGTCATTGAAAATCAGCAGAGAATTGAACAAAAAAAAAAAAATGATATATAACATGGCTCAGAGGAAGATAGAAATCATGTCAGTTTTACTGGTGATTATACTATAGATTATAGATCATACTATAACAACGCAGATGAATCACCAGAATATTTTTCTTCCAGCTGATGAATGATAAAAACATTGACAGCCAATCAAACCTGACTTAAAAGAGCTCCAGCATTTAAAGAGGCAGACAACATAATTGCAGAGCACTATAATAAACAGTTATCATGCACTGGTGTGGATGCTAATATAGTTATTTTTATAGTGCAAATGCTTTCCACACCATTACTGTAGTTTTGCGATTATCATTCCATAAATGAACATGCTTTCATAGACACTGAAAGTTCTCCACTTACCTTTTTCCCCTACAGTTTAAAGATTTTAAGCTTAACATTTTAGTTACATCAGCATTTTAAACAAAGAGCGTTTCAGAAGGCATCTTTTTTTTTGGCCAATGAACACTTTCAGCAATTACAACCAAGGGGCAGAATGCAGTAAAGTGCACTATAACGACAAGAGAGCTGACTAGCATTCAGATCGCAGATGCTGTACAGCTTGAAGCCAAACTAGTTGGAACAGCAAGGCGCTCTCGAGAAACTGAAAAATCTTCAAAACAGAGAGATGGCTAATGAGGAGAAGCTGAGCACAGTGTGTTTAAATTCATTAGGAAAAGCCGTGCAACTCATGTCCACGTTTAGTGGCTGATTAGAATTTCTGAGAGCAGATTGAAATAAACTGCAATTTGGTCAAGACCACTTACAGTGCCTGTAATTGTTATTTCCACATACACATGCAGCTGTCCATGTGCTAAACATGACAGGGAGCCACCCTTTGCTTTCTAGAAAGTAGAATGATTTCAAGCTAAAAAGCTTGTAGAATGGTTTTCCTGCCAGGTCCTGTAGTTACAATATATTTACTGTACTTTAAATATTTAATTAACTAAGAAAGAACCAGATGATTAACATATTTATATTAATTCTATCTTTTATAATTATAAAAAGTTTGGAAAATGGATTTTTGGATGATTTCAAATTAAGTGAAGTCACCTTTATTTACTCTGTATAGCGTTTTATTCAATACAGATCATTTCAAAGCAACTTCACAGAAATAAACAGGAAAATAAAGATCAATGATGCAAATATGACAAATTCAAATATGTCACAAATTCAAATTCTGCTGTAAAGCAGCTCTACATAAGACACTAGTGTCATTATTCAGCTGAATTCAGCTTGAGTCAATGTTGATTTGATTCGGTTCAATAACAGGTGACAATGTTGCTAAATTCGTCAATTATACAATTGAATCAGCTATAAAGCAGCTCTGTGGAAAACATTTCAGAGAGGCACGTTGGCCAAAAGGATTTAGTTGTAGAAGGTACCTGAAAGTAATATAGAAATCCATGCGGGGAGAGAAAGAGAATGCAGAAGAACACAGACATCTGGAGTTTTTAATTTCATGAAGATGATCCTGGGTAAATGAGTCCTGCCCAAATGAATAGAGTCATAAAAAGAAATAAAGTTTAAAAGCCCTGGAATTAATCAAGTTACAGACACGCTGTGACCATCAGGAATGTTTCAGAAATTGAATAATGTGAGCTAGGTGTGTGTGTGTGTGATAATCACAGTGGCTGCCTCTATGCTCTCCTGTAATTTCAGCAGATGTTTAATCTCTCTCCAGAGGAGGTGGATGTTGCTCATGCTGAACAGTATCAGATCTGGACTCCCTCTCCCTACAGGGCACTGGAGGTTAATGTAAATACCAAACTCAGCAGCATGTGACTTTTGGAGCACCAGTGCACCTTACAACACTCTTTGGGCCAGATTTACTAAACAGGGCAAATTAGCACGAGAGCACAATTGGGAGTAGAAAGTTCTGCGTGTGATCTACAGATGACGCGCAAATTAAAAAACATAGATGCAGCCGGATCATTTCCATAATGACCAACGCAATCTACCAAGAGCAGAGCAAATTAGTGTCTGGTTTAAGACATGCTGTTTTAAAATGGTAAATAATGGCGTAAATACCAGTAAATTGATTAGCGCAAACCTTAGTAAAACACCTTGCGTGATTAATTTAAATACTCTCCTTCCATAAAGTTGGCATCTGAAAGGGAAACTCCTAAAAATGCATATGCAATAAGGTCAGCTGCAAAAATAACTATGTCCACGCCTTTTCATCGCTAATTTTTCACTGCGTGTCCTTAGTAAATCCTGACAGTAGTTTTTTAATGCCAAAAAAGGGTTTGCGCTTGTGCAAACTGTTAGTATATCTGGCCCTTAATGCAAAGGCTCACATTTATCACTCAGAGATAATGCAATTCCAAAATGCATTGACACGCTTCAACGAAAAACAAATCCAATGTGGCTGACAAGTGTCAGTTATAAAAAAGTATCACTAAAAATTTAAATTAGCATAATTAAATAATTAGACAATAATTGTGTGTGCAGTGTATTTTTATTCTTAACATATTGTGCTTTTAGCTTAGCAATATGCCAAAAACAAATTCTGCCTCCTTAGAATCACCTTATTTTGGAACAAACTCAAAGACAAACACACACTTGGTATTTACAAAAACACTGGTAGTTTGATAAGTCGATAATGAAATCTCAAAAATGTAATGGTACCAGATTTTCTGAAGTACCAACTTTAATTTGACATCAGCTGATAGGCGGCTGCTTTTAAACATTCCTGTGCATATTCGCGTGAGCGACTTGGTAACGATTACTTATGACAGCACTACACACGCTAGGACAGATTCTCCAAATTGTTATAAACAGAGGCCACTAATATGTTCTATTTGTCTCCCCTACTTTATTTCCTCACATCTGAAACAAAATAGTGCCAGAAGATAAACTCCCCAGCTTTTTATCAGATCTTTTCATCATCTTTTGTATCTCATCCTTCCCTCTGGATATTAGAAACATAACATGGTTTTGTCTTCAATTAAGGATGGAGCACTGATAACCGACACAGTGCTGAGGCTTGCAAAGCACTGCTCTGCTGAAAGCTAACAAAAATCCTCAAAAGACACCGAACCTGGAAGGGAGACATGTAACGCGCGCCACTGATGAATAATGAGATTACAGCAGCACACAAAACATCCCTCCCAGAAAAAACAACAATGATCTAATCGAGCATGTTGTGCTCATATTTGTGCAGAGAAGAATGGCCCATTTATGAGAATATATACTGTGGCCAGTGGTTATCTCCTCAGTACACTGAACCAAGTATGTGTGCTGTATAAAATCAATATTATGAATGTGAATGATCAACCCCAAATCCAAAAGCACAGACATACATACACAAAATTTGAGACCACTTAAAAGGTTAAGGTCGGGATACACCAAGCTGATGGTCGGCAGTCAGCAATGTCAGACCGGAGCAGTTTAAACAGTTTATGGTTGGGATGAGAGGACTCTCTTATGATCAGGGTTGGGCAAAAATACATCAAAATGTATTTTAAAATAAAATACCAAATTCCATAATCCAAAATAAACGACAAAACTACAGCAGCCACACCATGTATCAAAATAAACTACTGTATTTTAAAAATACTAAAAAATACTTTTACCAGGAAGAATGAAATTTATTCGCAAACCTTCCATCAATTGGCCTATTTGATCTATCTCTTCAACATTACACTGACTCGGTTGATTAAGTAAACAATGTTTGATAGCAACAGCTTTTCTCTGCCCAAGTCATGCAATAAATCTAACATATGCAACCAGTTAAAGGCACAATATGTAGAATTTTTGGATTAAAATGTCCAAAAACCGCTAGAAAAATTTTATATATTTTGTTGACTTGTGTACTTACATTATCCCAAATGTTTCCAAGAATGTTTAAATCCAGAGAAATAAGCAATTTTAACCAGGACTCGGGACGTGTCCGTGCGTCGCCTATCAATGACATCATTACCCTCGACTCCGGTTTTATTTTGTCGAAACCATGGAAACATCAAAGACACTTTAGTATATTATGTGTTTTATTAGACAGGGGAGCAACTGTTTGGATACATTCATTAACAGAAAACTACTCATGTTATATAACTCAACACATTGTCTTTTTGTTTGAATCTTGTTTTCTTGATTTACAGCGAGTACCATGTTTTTCCATGCCTAATATCGATCTATCTTACTGCAGTGTGCAACAAGTGTCTCATAGCAGCCACTGTGCGAATGCACAGAGTAGCACTATAACAACTTTCAACACACAAATGTATGTAATATGATAAAACAGTGCTGCTTTACCCTATACGCTTGACCGGAAGAAGCGGAAGCAGTGACTATGGCATAATAAAAGTCCCACTGCTCTCGAGGTGTGTGTCGCACTCGTCTCTCATTAGCAATCGCTCCAGCAGCCTCGTTCAGCTCTCACAGCACTCGGCCCTGCTCTGCTTTAACGTTAATAATCTCATTCATGAACATAATTTCTGCCCGAGTCCCGTCCCGATTCTTTTCCACCGACTGTAGACGTGAAGACAACACCTCCCAGGATTCCGTGAAATCAAGGCGTCATCAAGCTATGCCTTTGTTTTGAAAAAGTGACCTCTAGGGCGAAAATTTACATATTGTGGCTTTAAGAGATCAAATATTAACATATCCCTGTGATTTCCCAGATGAAGGTTAGTTTTAAAGTAACCATAATTGTATCATAATTTTGTTACTTGGTGTTTGGTAACAAAGGCCTACTTTGCATCAGCAACACTGACTCAATAACAAACAAGTCATTCATAAGAAGAAAACTGATGGCACCTGTATTCATAGCAACTTTTTTCTAACTAATTAATCATTTGAATGTTAATCATAAATGTAGGGGGCTGTGGCTCGGTATAATTGTTTTCAAGAACATTATGTAAATTGGTATCCGAATCTCAGGTACGGCAGGGATTGTCGGTGAGGGGAGTGAATGTCCAGCGCTCTCCCCACCCTCAATACCATGACTGAGGTGAGACCCTTGAGCAAGGCACCGTACCCCCAACTGCTCCCCGGGCGCCGCAGCAATGGCTGCCCACTGCTCCGGGTGTGTGTTCACGGTGTGTGTGTTCACTGCTGTGTGTGTGCACTTTGATGGGTTAAATGCAGAGCACAAATTCCGAGTATGGGTCACCATACTTGGCCACATGTCACTTCACTTCACTTCAATCAGAGGCTGCAATTCTATGATGATGTCATTGTCACGTAAGGCACAGAGACAAGAGAGTAAGATCCAAATGCAGCTTTAATGGGGTAATCCAAAGTCGTAATCCAAAAACAGGCAATGGTCAAAATCCAGAGAAACAGTCCAAACAAAACAAAACAAAACAAAACAAAACAAAACAAAACAAACAAAACAAACAAAACAAACAAAACAAACAAAACAAAACAAACAAAACAAACAAAACAAACAGAGAAGCCGGTGACCATAAATGAAACCTCGATAACAAAAGCAGAAACAAACTCAGTATAAATAGACAGACACTAATAACATAATACAAAACAGCTGGGTACAATGAAGTGCTAATGAGTCCGGGAAGTGGGTTATGGGCAATGTAGTCTGAGTGGTGAACAATAGTCCGTGTTGGAGTGCCCTCTGGTGGCTAAATAGGGCATTCCAACTGGTGATCATGACAATCATGTAGACTTATTACAAAGTATTTTAAAAATACAAAAATACAAAACACTTATGTACTTTGATACAAAATACGAAGCCATTTTCATCAACCCTATCAAATACAAATTACAAAATACTATTTTGTATTTGAAATACATATTTGAAATACATGTATCATAAATACTGCCCATCCCTGCTTATGATCTTATGAGCTCTGCGCAAACACCTACTGTGAAGATGTTCAGTTGCTGGTAGTTGAGTGCCAATGATACAATGGGCAGTATTGCCACCTTTTGCAGGGCTTTCCTTTCACTCACCATGCAGCAGCCATACCACACTGTGAGGGAACTGGTCAGAATACTTTCAATGATGCCACAATAAAAAACTGAGGATCTGAGGGGATTGATGGGCTTTTTATAAGTCTCCTTAGAAAGTACAAATGCTGATGCGCCACAACCAGAATTGAGGTGTTTTTACGCCAGGACAGATCCTCAGATATATGGACACCTAGGAACTTGAAGCTGGAGAGATGTTCTACTTCAGTTCCATTGATGTAGAAAGGAGAGTGTCAACTGCATTTCAATTTCTGGAAGTCCACGATCTGCTCTTTGTTTTTCACAGCATTAAGTGTAAGGTTGTTGGTGGAACACCATGCTGCCAGGTTTTGGATCTCCTCCCTGTATGCAGTCTCATCATTGTTGCTGATCTGGCCCAACACTATGGTATCATCTGCGTACTTAATGAAGATGTTATAGTTATGTAGAGGCACACAGTCATGGGTGAACAGACAGTAGAGTAACGGACTCAGCATGCAACCCCGTGGGACACCAGGGTTCAGAATGAGATTTGAGAACATGTGACTGCCCAACCTCACAGACTGGGGTCGATTAGTAAGAAAATCCAGAATCCATCTGCAAATGGAGCTGCAAATACCCAGGTCCTTGAGCATGATGATCAGTTTAGTGGGGATGACAGTGTTAAATGCGGAACTAAAATCAATGAACAGCATCTGTAAGTATGTATTATTTTCCAAGTGTGTGAGGCCTGAATAAAGAGCAGTAGAGATGGCATCCTCTGTTGACCTATTCGGGCGATAAGCAAACTGGTATGGGTCCAGTGTAGATGATAAGCCTGATATGAAGTGACTTTTCTCAAAGCACTTCATAATAATGGGAGTAAGTGCAACAGGGGGAAATGGTAAGCAAGCACTGCTTTGCTACGGTTATATAGTATACCTGCAGTCTTAGTTCCCTTTTTGAATTATGAAAATAGACTATTGATACTAGACAGATATTAATGAAAAATAGACAGATATTTACTTAGACGAAGGTGCAGAATGCACATGCTAGTCGACAGTCACCTTTAGTCCTTTTGGTGTGTTCAAGCACAGCTTGTTGGCCGAGACGCAGTCGATGAGAGGTGACAATACAGTCGGCTTTCGTCGCCACTAGTTCTTTGACGTCGACTTGGGGTGTCCCGGTCTTTAGTTCACCCAAAAAAAAAAGAATATTCTTTCATTTACTCTCCCTCATGTCATTCCAAACCCTTAAGACTTCCGTTCATCTTCGAAACACAAATAAAGATATTTTAATGTAATCGGAGCGATTTCTGTCCCTCCACTGACAGTCCACGCAACTACCACTTTGATGCTTCAAAAAGTTCATTAAGAGATTGTAAAACTAATCCATATGAATAGAGCGGTTTAGTCCAAATTTTCTGAAGAGACACCATCGCTTTATATGAATATTGAATTTAGGCTTTAATTCACTTATAAACATTCATCAACACACGCATCAGATAAGGTCAACGGAAGGTCAAGCATGTTTGCGTAACATGTGAGAACCAATGAGGTTCATTCTTGAGTAGGGCTGCAACAACTATTCGATAATTATCGATAATGAAAATCATTGACAATGATTCTCATTATCGATTGGTCGGGTCTGCCCACTGTGCACGGAAAACTTCCACCAGTTGCGTCAAATTACAGCACTAAATTATGCATTTCTATGGACAAAAATGCATCTAAAATAGTGCAGGAAAGGTACGTGATCCAAGCTGCCCAAAACATGAGAATTCTTTATATTAAGCTTAAAGCTAATTCATTAGCGTAATGGCTTGCCCTGTCAGGTGCTTTGACAGATGCATGTGCGTCCTCAGTGTAAAACGTTCATTCTACAGCTATATCCTTATCTGTAAATGTTACAAATTCATGCAAACATTTCCATTTTGCATAAATGTTCATCCTGACAGTCTATATTCATTTTGCTGAAATATCAGTTTTTTAAAGTAAAATTTAGATTTAAAATTCAACATGTCATTTAAGTATTTTATGAGAGTAGTAACTGTAAAGGGATAAACAACATGTAATTAAATATAAATGTAAGACGTTTCTTATAGCCTGTATTTACAAGAAGTGATTGCATCCAGAGTGAATGTGTGTGTTCCTGCAGATCATTTATCTTGCCTGTTGGTTAACACTGAGTTTGTGTTTTTCTTTATAATCTTTATTACTATCTTAATTTTTAATGTAGAGATTTACACTATATTATACAGTGCTTAACAAATTTATTAGACCTCTGCCACCCAATGTAAGGTTTGTGCCACAGCTGCCCTAAACTATCAGTATTGGTGATTACCAAAATCATTTTTCATGTTTCTGTAATGGTTAATCCACCAGTATAAGTAAGCTATTTAGTCACAGTAGTATTTCTAATGGTAAAGGCAGGAAAAAAGTAAAGGACTTTATAGTTGTTGTTTTGTTTAGTTTTTTCTAGATGAACAATTACAGTCAATAACAACAGAGACTTTCGTTAAGTTTTTTTGATATTATGTCTGAATAATGACTATTTAGTTGTTTCAGTTTGTTATTTACCTAATAAATGGCAATAACATTTTTAGTTTTAAACAGCCCTGCTTTTGATGCTTAATTTTTGTGTTTATTCAAGAAGGACATTAAGACTGTTTGTTCTTCTCTGCAATTTGAGTCTATACTGCTCCTTGGTGTAGTGGTTAGAGCTCTGGGCTACCAGCAACACATTCTGGGTTCTAGCCCCGGTCGTGACATGCTGAGTTTTATGCACCGTTGCTTGGCCGTTGCTTGGCACGGACACTCAGCATGACAGAAAGAGAGCACATGCAGGGCTTGTTGACAGAACTGTCACTGTCCTGATCGGACAAGTGCTACATTGTCATGAAAGTTTATAATTTTAACAAATTTTAAGCCTTGTCAATTTAAACATTTGAGAGCAAGAAGACGCAAAAGATAACTCGTGAGTGCTGTGTCAGAAGTGCAAACTGCACATCCGAAGCATGCACCCAGAAAGCCGCGTCTGAGAGCATGTGAATACTGAATTGAGCTCTCTTTCGTGTCTTCTTGCACTTGCAAAATTGTCAAAATGCCTGTCTTGGCGAGTATCCTAGTAAACATAGACTTATGTCTTAAGTGTACTTAAACACAGTAAATGCATGTGTACAGTATCAGTATATTGGATCAGTGCATTGTCTTAAAGTGACAGCAGCCTAATATTGACAACAAACAACAGACTCATTGCAAAAAAAAAAAATCACTCAATGCTCTTGACTGAAAAAAAACTGTTGTAACTTTGATTTATCTATATTTAATTTATACAGTAAATAATATGCAGAATTATTTTACATTTCCTTACTTTTTCAATTTCTGTACCTAATCTACATCTAACTACTGTTAGATCTGCCTGGAAAAAACTGAAAAGCACTGTTTGCTTAATTTGCATCTTTGTTCTGTTGTGTTTAATAGTGTTTGAAATTTAGATTTATATTTTATATTATATTTATGTGGATTTTTTTTTTCATTTGCAGTGTTCTTACATTCCATGTAAAAAGTATGGTTAGTAAAATATATTTAAAAAATTACTAGCCAATGGAGCCAAATGTGTCCGTAGAATGTTATTTTTTTTCACAAATAAAATCCTTGGATGGAAACCTCGCTATTGCCATGTTCAAGACACCAGTGTGAGATGATTTGAGCTTTATGACATGGTGCGTTATTCTGCTGGAAGTAGCCATCAGAAGATAAATAAAGGTCATAAAGAGATGGACATGGTCATCAACAATACTCAGGTGGGCTGTTGCATTTAAACAATGCTCAATTGGTACTAATGCCAAGTTTACACTACAGGACTTTAAACGTCGGCACATCGCTGTGCTGTTCAGACTACGTAACTTGCTGTGGAGTCTTGAAGTCGTTGTGGTGTTCAAACTACGTGACACAACGTAAATGATCTGCAACAGGAGGTTACACACTACTCGAGCTGACAACAACTCTGTCACCCAACGATTTTATTTGAAAATGGACATTGGGAAGAAATTTGATTAAATTTGGAATTAAATTTAATTAAAGTTAAATGAACCCTTTCACACATAAATTTAAAATATTCTGGCTGACCTCCCAGAGTTAAAGCCACCATTAGAACGTTTCCTTTATTGTTTCCAAGAAGACGCATCATGATTGTCACGTGACACACTGTATGACAGATGTATCGCTTTTCTCACCATGTTATCAACTATCTGATATTCCGATACTCATATATTTGCAAATGAGTGTTTTGTCATTTAAAAACCTACATCATGATCTTGATCTTAATCTATAACGCGAGATGGGCGCTGCCTTGTTTGTTTGCGCTTTAGTTCAGAGAGTCGTGTCAGTCGGATTTATAAGCTACATCATGTGAATTCATCCATTTGTACCGAAAATACATGGGCCGGTGAACTGGGAGAAGAATATGTGAGCTTTATAGTTACTTACACAATGTGTATCT
This sequence comes from Anabarilius grahami, assembly GCA_003731715.1. NCBI lineage: Eukaryota > Metazoa > Chordata > Actinopteri > Cypriniformes > Xenocyprididae > Anabarilius > Anabarilius grahami. The sequence goes on from RJVU01071404.1 coordinate 5,006,206, forward strand.
GATATGAATAAACGTTGGCAAATTGTAGGCTATTTGAATGGATTGTTATTGCTGCTTCCATAGACATCAGTGTATATTCCATTGGCTGTTGCATCACGACACATGACACCACACGATATCGAGTCGTCCGACAGCTCCAGATATTTAGCATGCTAGATATCTGTCTGGCGTCTGAGAGGTGTCGGCGACGCGTCAAAGAACCTCTTTAAATGCATCGTTGAGTAGTTCACACATACAGATTGGCGAGCGCCGATCACCCGCTGACTTTCCCCAGATCACAGCCCGACCTGTCGGCGAGCTTTGTTAACTTGCAAAAATCCTGTAGCGTAAACTTGGCATAAGTGGCCCAAAGTGTGCCAAAAAAATATGCCCCACAGCATTACACCTCAACCACCAGCAGCCTGAACCAAGGAAGGATGAATCCATGCTTTCATGTTGTTCAGGCCAAATTCTGTCCCTACCATCAGACCAGTAGTTTTTCCAATATTCAATTATTTTGGTGAGCCCGAGTTACTGTTGCCTTTCTATCAGATCAAATCAGACTGGCTGTTCTCCTGACCTTAACAAGGCATTTTCACCAACAGAATTGCCACTCACTGGATATTTTCTCATGCTCTGCCTGAAAATCCCAGTAGTTTCTGAAATACTCAGACCATCCTATCTGGCACCACCAACCATGCGACAATCAAAGTCACTTAAATCACCTTTCTTCCTCATTCAGATGCTACCTTTGAACTTCAGCAGATCGTCTTGATCATGTCTACATGCCTAAATGCATTGAGTTGCTTCCATGTGATTGGCTGATTAGAAATTTGCTTTAACAAGCACTTGAACAGGTGTACCTAATAAAGTGGCTGATGAGTGTATTTTTAATTAGTGTATTTTTTAGGGTACCTGAAGCTAATTTTGGAGCTCTTTATGGAACCACAAGATTATCATTTTCTTCTTTTTCTCCTCAAAACAAATGTATCCCTTTTATTCTATACAGATCCCAAACCATTACAGCACAAAAGAAACCATCCATGCAAAATGGGAACAGTTGATGATGACAATGTTCTTTAATGGTCAGTAATTTACTGTTCCTGCCAGAGGTGGGCTGCTGGCTAAAGGAGTTTTATTGATCTGGTGGAATTTACAGTGCACTAATAATGTTAAGACTTTCTGTATGCATCGCATGCCCAAAGCCTCTGACAACAAATGGCATTGATGATGCTTTTTAAACATCACATAATGGAGTGTGAGAGGGCTTGTTAACCTAATGTTAACAAAACCCTTAGATTGTGTGATTAAATGTGCATTTTGATGGGTCATAAATAAACTCTTACCTCACCCTGCATCTTCATTAATGCATCTCTCGCAGTCAATAATTCACACTCGTAATTTACAGTTTAACCACTGAATCTATTGAGACACTGTTTAGTGTTAATTAAATCAGATATGCAAGCGATATTGCTTGGTCAATGCCTGAAATGTAAGGTCAAACACACACACACACACACACACACAGTAAATATACAGTTAAAGACTTCAAGAAATTTTATCAGAATGCTACACTGTAAACCGCAATGTTAGCAGAACTAAAAACATTTGAGACAAGAAAAGCTGACAACTATTAAAGAGACAAGTTCATTTCAGTTTCTTCAGAAGTCTCTTATGCTCACCAATGCTGCATTTATTTGGTTAAAAAAAATCAGTAATATTGTGAAATAATATTACAATTTAAAATAACTGTTTTGTTTGATGAATAGAAAGTTCAAAAGAACAGCATATTTGAAATAGGATCTTTTGTAACATAAATGTCTTTACTGTCAGATTAATCAAATAAATGCATACTTGCTGAATAAAAGTATTGAAGGTGCCCTAGAATTGAAAATTGAATTTACCTCGGCATAGTTAAATAATTAGAGTTCTGTCCATGGAAATGACATACAGTGAGTCTCAAACACCATTGTTTCCTCCTTCTTATGTAAATTTGATTTTTGCAAAGGACCTCTGAAGAACAGGCGAATCTCAACATAACACCGACTGTGACACAACAGTCGGGATCATTAATATGTACGCCCCCAAATTTTGCATATGCCAGCCCATGTTCAAGGCATTAAACCAGCCAGTATTTACGTCTAGAGCTGTGCACAGCCGAATCAACAGACTTTATGCAGGTAAGCAAGCAAGAACAATAGCGAAAAATGACAGATGGAGCAATAATAACTGACATGACCCATGATATCATGGTATTTTTTGTGATATTTGTATATTGTCTTTCTAAATGTTTCGTTAGCAAGTTGCTAATGAACTGTTAAATGTGGTTAAAGTTACCATTGTTTCTTACTGTATTCACGGAGACAAGAGCCATCGTTATTTTCATTATTAAACACTTGCAGTCTGTATAATTCATAAACACAACTTCATTCTTTATAAATCTCTCCAACAGTGTGTAATGTTAGCTTTAGCCCGCTAGCCACAGCATAGGCTACTATGAAACTCATTCAGAATCAAATGTAAACATCCAAATAAATACTATACTTACATGATCTGATATGCTGCATGACGAACACTTTGTAAAGATCCATTTTGAAGGTTATATTAGCTGTGTGAACTTTGTTTATGCAATGTATTATAGAGTATTATAGCATTTAAAGGGGACACGCACAGAAACGACGCATTTCTAATTATGCCCCAAAATAGGCAGTTAAAAAATTTTATAATAAAAAAATCTATGGGGTATTTTGAGCTGAAACTTCACAGACACATTTAGGGGACACCTCAGACTTATATTTCATCTTGTGAAAAAGGGTTCTAGGGCACCTTTAATTTCTTTAAAAACAAGTACATATATTTCTCACATTCACAGCTTTATTCTAATGTATTTAACTCTGCAGACTGAATTAAAGGACACTTTAGAATTTAATCTATCTTTAACAGGCACATCACCTGTTCATCAGCAGTGTACTAGCTGCTCTGATGCTGCTCCTTGATTAACAGCAGTTATTAATAAAAAACTGAATCATCTTTGTGCAAGTGAGTATTAATCGAGTCACGTTTGACAATAAAGTGGTCAAGAAATTAAACTGAATTGCTTTCCTTAATTATGCCTGCACCACAAAATATCTTGTCTATAGCAAACTGATTACATGCTCCAAGAACTGTGCTTTAGTACACTTCTGAAAATGTTTCATAACCTCACCTCCCCATGATTGATTACTACAGTGTCTTTTCTCTTATATCTATCTACATTCTCTGTAATCATTAGTATACCAAGCTGCCTCAAATTTGACTCGAAAAGCAGTAAGTGTGAAGCATTAATACTAAACATTAACATGTGGGCGTTCTGGAAAGATCAAGAATTGTTTTAGAATTCAATTCATGTTCCGCTACAATTTTAAAGGGCTGTTGGTGTCCTGTGTGGGCGTTTCATCCGAGTAATTATGAACAAAGGAAAATGTTGTTTTCTTGTACAATAACCATGAACTGTATCTCTCACTGTTACAACATTGTGCATTATGTTAAATAATGTAGATTTATACAGGCCAGATATTTATTAAATTGAGGAATGTGTCAATGAAGAATAAATACACAACTCCAGTCCTTTGTGTGCTAGATTTTTCTAGCCTTTAAATTTTACTACTTTTCTCCCCTATTTTAGGCAAATGCTCTATTGGAATAAAACATGTCTGATTAAACTGCAACAGCTTGCACAGTGCAAAAAAACTGATGCTCTGTGTTTGGTGGTGGTGATATAAAAGCCTTGTGTGTTTGTCTACCTGCTGTTATCAATAAAAAAGACTGCTCTCTGTCCCACAGATACACCGCCACCTCACCTTACGAGGGAGGCAGAGTAATGGCCGCCAGGTGATGTGCCTGATGTGGGGTGTTTATTTATGTGCTGTGTAAGAGCCTGTGCTCAGCGTGGGATATGTAGCACTGCTTACAGAGAGTATATGAATAAATGTCTCAGCATGGTCCGCACCTGCCGCTTCTACACTTTTGGAGAATTACCATAGAACTTATAAACAATGATGAGGAATAAAATATCCAGTAGAAGAATTATTAAATATGTCATCAACAGTGGGGCTTCTCTACAATAGGGGCTGCTGTGGTGCAGAATTCATTTTATGATCATCCATCATTATTGTTTTAAACAAAGGCGAAGTAGAAGACAACAACGAAGAAGACGAAAAAGATGAGGACAACGAAGAACGAGACAGTAAATGAAGATGATGAAGAAGACAAAGACGATGAGGAAGACAATGAAGTTGACGATGAAGATGAAAATGTAGACAATGAAGACAGATTATGAAGATGACAACAAAGACAATAAAGAACAAGATGAAGTAAATGAAGACGATGACGAAGAAAATGAAGAACAAGTCAAAGACAGTGACGACAATGAAGAGAAGGACGATGAAAACTAAGACAACGAAGAAGACAAGAATAGGATGAAGAAGAAGATGACAAAGAATAACATGGTTAAGAAGAACAAGAATAGATGAAGAATAAGATGAAGTAAAAGATGACGACAAAGAAGAAAAATGTGAAGAAGAAAAAGACGATGAAGACAAAGGCGACAACAATGAAGTTGACAAATAACACAACGATGATGATGATGAAGAAGAAGACCTGACTGTGTGGAGCTCATTAACTACATTCAAAAGTTTTGAATCACTAAGGCCCTGTAGTTTACATGTGGTATTAAGTTGCACTTTGGTCGATCGGATAACAAGTGGCCAACGCTAAATACAGGTGTAAACGAGGTCTAAAACATTTTGACCTTGTCCACTTTCGACCACTTCCAGAGGTAGTCGAAAACACATTCAACCAGATTGCTTTCATAGCTCATGTGATCGAATGTGTTCGAAGAGCCACAAAAGACCGCCTTCTCTCTGCCTACTGACCGAATGCATAAACATTATGGGAAGCGTGCTAGCCAGAAGGGATTTAAACTTTGTCAGCTGAAGACCCAAGTTTGGTTTGAAGATGAAAAACCTACCAAGCACAATGTTCTCTCACCATTCCCGATTTCTAACACACACTCACTGCGTTCAGTGTGGTCTAGCGGCTATCGGAGCAGAAACGAAAGCTGCTGCTCTCCTTATGTTTTTCCGTCGTCTCTGGTTGTGTTCATATGTAAATTGCGCAAGCTTGTTTGTCCATTAGATCTAAAGATCAGAAGAGAAAGAAAAAAAAAAAACTAATTTACCTGCCCATAGACCATCCCCTCAAAGAAATCAAAACATAAGAGGCCTTTTTCACAAGAATCGGAAATCACGTGACGCGGGGTAAAGTTAGTTCCGCTATCGGTCTATGGCTATTAGATTGATATGCTCTTTTCTCAAATATCGCTTCTTACCTTTTCTGTTTTGTCTGTTTTCCAAGTTGCTGTTGCATAATCTACAAGGAAATTATTTTCTACTTGTTTGTAGCTTATACGGCCACTCAGGCCGTTGCTCGAATTTACCGGCAGGTGGATTTATATCGCCAGCTGTTATTCAGTATAGGCTACTACGAAGCTATTCATTCAGAAATTCCCCCGATCGTATTACGTACGATGAACATTATTTATATAATTTATTCATTAAAAAAAATTAACTCCCAATATAGGCTACTTCAATGGGGGATATAAATTCGTGAGATAATATTGTCGTGAGTTTAATAGCTACTTTTACGTTTACTATATATTTTGCTATATATTTTTAACGTTACACTTTAAAAATATATAGCATGTATTAATCTCATATGGCATTACATCCCACATTCAAGCATTTATAACTAATCCTCCTGATCGATTAAAATCTAAGACATAATTTCCAACACCACACTGTACACAACTATCAGTCTTTGCATTTAAGTTGCAACAGCACAATATTACTGTGCATAATACACATTTTAAGATGATGACGACAGGAAAATATGAGTGAGAGATGACTGAAGTGTTTATATCCAGAAATATCAGGGTGCGAGTGGTCCTGCTTCATGAATCAGAGGATCAGGCTTGCGTGATAAGGAGCTGCCAATCATTTCCACAGCATATCGCTAAAAATACTCTATACATCCCAATGTGCATACTATCCACCCTGAATAGTACTGAATATTACTAATGTCACATAGACTACTATTTAGGATGTATAGTGTGCACGTTGAGACGCAGGCACCGTCTTTACAGCACATGAAGCGGATAATGCGCAGCCGCGCCAAACAGACACGAAGAATATAATCAGTTTAACCGCCATCACTTCGAATTATTTATTAAATTTAGCTCTTAATGAGAGCTCTGTAGTCTCACCAATAATTCACCAAGAACGTTCAAACATTTTCATGACATTTAATTTGTAAAACGACTTTGATTCCCGAGCTGGCTCTGATCGAGGCTATCTATCACTGTAACCGGAAAAACTTTTACACTGCGTGGCTCATTCCGGAAGCCAAAATCCCGGAAGTGTGAAATTGGCCTAGTGGTTGAAAGTGGACAAAAAAGAAGGATTAAAACACCAGGTGTAAACAGGTATGTGTCTGCCTCATCTACTTGTGATCCGATTGACCAAAACACATCTTAATACCAAGTGTAAGCAGGGTCTATGAAATGTAACATTGAACATTTGATTTGACTGGCTTGTAGGATGCTTCTCACAGACCTACCTTCTGTTCCCACAGCAGCTCAACACCTCAAACTTGCATTCGTCCATCCTTAATACTCTTAATCAACCTAATCGTTTCCTATCCAGTCTTTATTTTCACTTGTCCATCCTACCCTATTTTGATTTGCCAGTGTCAGGCTTTTTCTTTGAAACTCTGCCCAAAGGGCCAGCATCCCAGACTCCTCTCTGCATGGTTTCAGATGAAGCTGGTGTACAGTATAGTCTGTACTGGTCAGTGAATTTGCCAACTGAGTACCAATGAGAAGTCTGTTTCTCAAACTAGAGATGCACTTGTCCTTTTGTTGTGCATCTGGGTTGTATACTTCTCTCTATATCCTGGTTAGATGCAGTTTGCTTTATTCTTTTAACAGTCTGAAATAGTTATCATTAAAATCAGTAATATTGTGAAATATTACTATTTAAAATAACTATTTTCTATTTTAATATATATTTTAAATTATAATTATTCCTGTGATGTCAAATCTGAATTTTCAGCAGCCATTACTCCAATCTTCTGTGTCACATGATCCTTCAGAAATCATTGTAAAATGCTGATTTGGTGTTCAAGAAACATATATTACTATTATCATTATTATAATTATTATTACTATTATTATTATTATCAATGTTGAGAGCAGTTGTGCTGCTTAATATTTTTGTGGGAACCATGATATTTTTTCAGAATTCTTTGATGAATAGGAAATATTCTAAAGAACAATTTATTTTGAAATACAAATCTTTTTTAACATT
>RJVU01071460.1:0-18225 GCA_003731715.1 Anabarilius grahami
ACCACCCCTCAACTGAGTGCTGTCCCCTCCAAAATATATAATTAAAAACCACGCTACATATTGTAAATAAATGATATATACTTAAAATAATTGTGTAAGTAGTAAAGCAATACAAACGCAAACGGGCGTTTTAAAGGGGCTCTATGTAAGATTTTTACTTTAATAAAGCATAAAAATACCCCGATATGTTTGCAGATATTTAGGAAACATGCTAAGTTCACCTACTTGTTCCTCAGAAAAGCAATGCTACAGCCAGATATTCTACTTTGAAAATGTGCGTTCTGTGTCGGAATGTCTGTCTTTGTTTTGGTCTGTGTGAAACATGTGCTGTCAGTTTATCCAACAGTATTTCGATATCACAGGTTGCCAGTTGGCGGAAAACACCGCGTATTTGCAAACCAGCAAACAAACTGGGTCAGAGAATCGCAGATTCTACCTGACCTAAAAAGCATCTGAATCCATCTAAAAATCTCTATGAACGACAGCATATTAAAACAGATAAATCAACTCATCAGCTTACAGTGTTTAAGTCTCTTCAACTTTCATTGTCAATTGCGCTCCTTGTTGCTGGCAACCCGCGTCTTTGAACGAGGGGGCGGGGCAAACAATATTTTGAATTTGGACTGCAGTACCTATTTTGAACACTGGGTGTCATTATTACATAGAGCCCCTTTAAGTTTAGAAACATTTTGAATCACCCCTCCCGTGCCCCACAGTGGTTTGGTCCACCGCGCACGTCACACTCGAGTGTATATAAGTCCGGCGGCGCCGGCGGGAGAGAGCAGTTCTTCAGACCGTAGTTGAGAGGAGCTTCAGTGAGTAGGCTGTCAAGGTTATTTTATTCAAAAATATCGGATGAAGTGATTATTTTCTGCTTAATACAGACGGATGCTGAGTAATTACTTATAAAAAAAAAGATGATAACTTTATGAATTCTATGTTAGCGAATATAGCTCATTTGCTAGCTTGTTTACGATAGCTTGTTGGATACACACCAACAACTAACACTGTGATAAGCATATGTGTGAACTGTAATAAGGCTAATAGATTTACTGTTGTGTGTTGGGTTTTGCTCAATGTGTATTCATCGTATTTTGGTGACTTGGTTGTAAACAACTTAAAAAAATATACCAATAAATAAATGGTTTTGAAGAAGAATATTAAGGGCACTGCACTTGGGTATATTTAAGACAAGGGACAGTCTTGCGCACTTACTTCCTGTCGCGTGCACACGCTCTCAAGTGGCAAGACCGCGCGTGTGGGTATTTGGACAAGGCACTTGTCTAAGGGTGTATTCACACCAGGAAAGACCACTAGTTTACTTGCTTTGGGCCGGACCAGATATGCCTGAAATAGCTGCCCGGAGGCCTTGAAAGGGACTTGGCTGACCCCAGTCACATATTGTAGTTTAAGGTTCTGTTTTATAAAGCAGCATGATTATTTACTAACAAATATTGTCAGTGCTGAAATACATTCTCATATATTATGATTAATTCATATCCTCACAGCTGCTAGAAACAAACTCGCCTCATCCTGGACCTTCTCTGGCACATCAGAGCAAGACTTTGCAGCTCAATCATGAAAGTGAAGTGAAGTGACATGTGGCCAAGTATGGTGACCCATACTCGGAATTTGTGCTCTGCATTTAACCCATCCAAGTGTGCACACACACAGCAGTGAACACACACACCGTGAACACACACCCGGAGCAGTGGGCAGCCATTGCTGCGGCGCCCGGGGAGCAGTTGGGGGTACGGTGCCTTGCTCAAGGGTCTCACCTCAGTCGTGGTATTGAGGGTGGGGAGAGCGCTGGACATTCACTCCCCTCACCGACAATCCCTGCCGGACCTGAGACTCGAACCCATGACCTTTGGGTTACAAGTCCGACTCTCTATCCATTAGGCCACGACTGCCTCTGAAAGACTGAAGATAAAACAAAATAGGTTATCTTCACATACAGTTCATACTACAGCAAGTTATTAACATTTTTAAAGTGGGAATATTATTTTTTTTTTTTTAAAAAAGGGAAATTTGTCATGTGTTCATCAGCGACATAAAAATAAAACACAATTTGGTGTCAGATGCTGTCCCCTCTATCAAGTTTCAGTGTGGTTGCTTCTCTTGACTCTTCCTGTTTGTTCTTCACTCTCACCATTCTGATCATCAAACTGTAGTTTGCTGGGCACTATTTTCTTCCCACCTTGTTTTAAACACAAATTTCATCAGATGTATCATTTTGGCAACAATTATATATATTTGTAAATGTTCATCCTTTTGACCAGACGGCCAAAATTTACAGTGTAGAAAAGCATTTAAAAATTGCCGTCTAGCAGTTATTCCATACTTATGTTTAAAATAAATGAAATAAAACAGCATGAAAAATCTACAATCATCCTACTCCTGTAAAATCTTTTGAATATGCTGTCTTGTGTTTATGCTATAACCACATGATCTCAGTCGGGTTCTGAACTCATTTTTAACGCTTTTTGATGACTTTAACTTATAGGCCTGTGAAGAAGAGAGATCTATTATGAGCTCATAAGTTTATTAATGATAAATAGACTAGGCCACTTCTGCTGAATCATTATTCCTTCATTAAATTGAAAGTAAAACCACTTTTACAACACAAATGAAATAAAATAAACCCCTGAGTGCTTAATTTAGCATACATTAATGAATGAGAGAAATCTTGTATTCTCAACTTTGTCAAGGACCAAGTTTAGAATTCCTATCATCTAAAGCCTATTCTAGTCTACGTCATAAATAGTTCAAAAGTCCCCAACAACTTAATCTCAAGCTCAATTGGAGCTACGATCAATTTAGGCTTATGATGCTTTTGGGAAACGCTGCCCAGGTCTAATCGCATGCAATGCAAATGCGATGTGATCTCATGCATCTCAGTGAGTTTAGCATTACTGAATTTTCAGAGAAAAAAGGAAGGAAAGTTCAGAGAAAAAAAATATATATATAAAGAAGTTCAAATCTACAGAATTTGACATTATTACTGTTTCTTCTTTCGAAATCTGATCAGAAAACATTAGAAATATTTTATTCTGTCACCATTTTATGTTTCTCTTCAAGTTTATACATCTAAAATTAATTTGATGGTGGGTAAGATACAAATAAGAGTAACATAATAGAAACCATTTGCACTTTTCCACAGGTATAATATTTTTGTTTTCCACTCTATAAAAGGGTCTTTATACTTAAAAATATAAAGCTGCGTTTGCGGGGGTCCCTTGCAAGGAGACATCATCATATTTGGGGATCTGGGGAATCATAAAGTTTGAAAACCCTTGAGTGAAAGCAAACCAGACTACAGTCAATCCAAAATTTATTCAGACACCTTGAACATTTCATTAATGCAGTTTAATCACTATAGTTAAAAAAAATAGTAATAATATATGACAAGATCTCAGAGTTAAACTGTGTCTGAAAAAAATTATCTTAATTATGTCAGATAACACTTAAGCAAAACATGGTCAGGTCAAAGTGTGAATAATTTTTGGTCGCAAATTTTTATCAGTTTTACTGGTAGTCCACTGTATGAAGAATTTTTGGGTATAATATGTCAGTTTACTTTATTTTGCTATCCTCACATAAATGAATTATAGTGTCCTGCACCCACTAGGAAAAATATATCAAAAATGTTTAAATGATTTTTGGTTTGACTGTATATCAATAACAATGCATATATGATTAATACAATAAAATTCAACAATAATATAACATTTATTTTACACTAAACAATTGAGCACATGATAAGCAAACAGCACATAAATTACACATTCAATGATACAATATAAAGAGATAACAACAACTAAAGAAAAGCCAAGACAACAGAACATTTAATGATGTTTTGTGTGTAGGACTATGGCAGTGGTTTTCAACCTGTGGGCCGTGGCCCAGGGGTCCTCAGTGATCAGGGTATTTTTCCCACCCAGCCTCATACTCACCCCTGCCAGAGCTACACCCAATAAGCACCACCACACTCACTAATGCATATAGTATGCATCTGATCTAAGCTACATGTGATTCAGAGCATTCTGAAAGACTGCTTATGTGTGTGTTATCAACAGGTCAATTTATTATTAGCATGTATGCCCCTTAATAACCTAAACGCCCTGGCTGTTGCATAGAAGGCCGATAATTTCACAAGCTGTCTAAATCAAAAAAATACAATACAATATAATCTATAATTTATAACAATAATATGAGCTTATAAGCTCATTATACAAGGGAAATAATATTACAGATCTAGAGAAATTTGGTTGCTTATAGTTAAAAGAATGTCATGCACGATCAGTTAGATTTTTTTTTCACATTTTTGCATACAAAATAATTTGTTTTGATGACACAAGTCAGTTTTGATTCATTTGATTTATAAAATGTTAGAATAGAAGGGTACAATGGGGCTAAAGGCGCCTTTGATTTTATTTTCCTCTAAACTTGCCGCAGCACTTTCCTAAATATCCGCTTTTCAAAATGCACATGCAAATTTGTCTGATCCTTGACACGATCGCGGGCAGCAACGAAAAGTGGATTCTGAGGTAGTTTGATCTAATATTTGATGTTTTTTAAAATGTTGTTGATTTAAGTAGCAAATGAGAATCGATTAAATTAAATTAATGTTTATATTTTCAGACAAAGGTCTTCTTAATGATTTTCAGTTTTGTTCAAGGTAATTCAAGCAACAGTTTTTCAATAACGGGTGAATATGTAAAAGTTTGGTATTTGGGGTCAAAAGCACCGCTGATGTTGGGGCAAAAGGCACAATAATTAACATGATAATGAATAGCTGGCTGACTTTTCCATTAGTTGACATGACATGGTTAGAGTGAGATGGCAAATATCATATATCAAACTGTGTATCCATCTTAGAGATAATACCCATATTTAATGAAACAACCATATTTAAAAATATTATATTTATCATATCATAATAAAATATAATTTATTGTTACTACTGTAAATCTATATTAAATATTATGGGATCTCATTCAATGCTTTCATAATTTTACTTTTTAAAGTAATTTTGTTTCTGTATTTTTAAAATATTAACATATTTTTATATTAACATAGGCCTATTTTAATGACAGTATATTAATTGAACAAAAAATTATTATTTTATTTATCAAAATAAACAGAAAATAGTACAAACTTTGCTAATTAGTGATTCTTTCCAACAAGTATTAAAACATATTATTTTAGCTTAAGTATTTGTATCAATACTGTGTGCCATGTGTGGGGTAAAAGGCCCCCCTCACCACCTCATACATTTATAAGTTTTATAAACAAAATTAAGCACTTTTATGATTTATTTTCACACAAAATCTGTTGCTTTATCAATGTTCAATACAAACATATATATTTTTCCTGCAATCATACACTTTGAGAGTAGTGAAAAGCAAATTTTTTCTTAAGGTGTGCTTTTAGCCTCGTTGTACCCTAATAATGAAAAATGAGTAGCCTACTCCTAAATGTGTGCAATTTATGTAGCCTGCAATAAGGAATGCAAAAGCCTTGACATGGAGTGGATAAATACAACATCAAAGTCAGCAGGAAGCTTCAATAGATGAAGTCTATTTTTACTTCTTATGGGGCGTCCCGGATTCCCCCAGCCCCCAATGATGAGATGTAATTTTGGCAAGAGCAGTGAACACTGACCGGTGCAGCTGAGGCCTTCAATATAGAAACAAGCTTGCTGCATCATCTAGTGGACAGTCTTCAATGTTTCGCATGGTTCTACAGAGAACAGGGAATACTGTCAAAGATCAATAAATGATTTAAGCACATATTCAATTAAGCGAAATTGAACTACTTCATCCACAACCTTTGTAAACACATTACTAAACCCTAAATTATTAAACTGTCCCTTAAAGGGATAGTATGAACATGAAAATTCTGTCATCTGTTACTCACCCTCCAAACCGGTTTACATATCTTTGTTCTGTTGCACACAAAGGAAGATATTTTGAAGAATGTGGGAAACTGAACAGTTCTGGGGCACCATAGTAATTTTTTTCCTTCTATGGAAGTAGGAAAGCAGCCTGGTTACAAACATTCTTCAAAATATCTTCTTTTGTGTTCAGCAGAAGAAAGAAATTCATACAGTTTTGCAACAATTTGAGGATGAGTAAATGATGACCGGATTCTCATTTTTGGGTGAACTATCCCTTTAATTTTTGTCCTCTGTAACATTTTAAGTTCATTTCTCTGAGATTAAAGTCCTGAAAGCTCAAGTTACAGGGCTCCAGTGTCAAACCAGTTTCTGAATTCAGGGCTTGAAGTCACACCAATAAATTACAAATAAAATAACATTAACATCGCAAAACTAATTTATGTTTTACAGTTTGGGATTTTATAATAAAGGCCTACATAATGACTTTTTCTATGTAATTGTTTGGTAGTGTCTTATATTGAACTCTAGATGATGGCATTTTAGATTAGACCTTCGAACTTTCTTTTTCACTTTAGCTGTTATTTAAGACCTTGTTTTTGTATTGTATGTCTCAGACACAGACTTGGTTTTGCTGTGGCAGCTGAAGGTTTGAGCAGATACATGATCTGAAACTAATTCATTTGTTGGATTTTTCCTCAGAGAAAGTACATGATTGCCCCTAGAAATGACTAAACTTATGACTTTACTCAATTTAAACGTATTTATCCACAGTAACAATTGTTTGTAGTCTAAAAGTAAATCATTGCAATAATACTATTAGTAATGCTAAATGATATGCGGTATGAATTCAAATAAACACATTTCTGTATTTGTGTCAGTGAAGGGGGACTTTAACTATAGTAATATTAAAAAACACACATGGGATGTTCAATGTAGCAAAATCTGTTTTATTGCACATGAAGCAGGTCTTCATGGTGGCTGACATGAACAAGAATTTTAAGAAACAATGCTGGGATGGAAAATAGTGGTAAATATAGGGCAGCACAATATTGGAAAAAACTGACATTGTGATATTTTGTTTTTCTGTGATATGTATATATATTCTTATAAATATAAATAAATATTTACAATAATAAATAATTTCAACAAAATAACTTGAATAGACTATTTGGAAAGAATGAATAACTCTATGGTTGGGGCGATTTAAATGAAATAACATGCTTTTATGTTTTTCAGTTAAATATTCAGAAAATGAATAATCAAATATTAAATAATACTGCATCGTCTTCACTGTATAAATTGAATATAATTAATCTGTGTTAAAGCAGCAAAGGTGATTTTCTCTTTGCATTTTGTTGTTTGATAACAAATGAGAAAGAAAGCAGCAAGAATATTAGCCTGCTGTCACTTTAAGACCAAATACGCGGATCCAATATAATGATGCACATCCGTTACCTGTTTACAAGGATACTTGCAGAGATGGACATTTTAACATAATTTTGCATGTATGTGTCAAATAGATGTGGAAGTGAACTGAATTCAGTGTTCACGTGCTGTCTGCGGGGCCCTGTATGTGTGTGTGCGCAGAAAACACAACTGACAGACACACGCAAATGATGAAAGCTATGATGGTTGAACTTTGCAATTGATCACGTATGTTTCAAACACTGGTTAAAAAGGTGCAATGAATGCATTAATGTGCTGTTTTTTGGAGGCTTTGAAGCCAGAGGAACAGGAATGGTTGACATCAGTGCTGAACATTAATGTCCTCGGTATTCTAAAAGAGAGAGCAGAGTATAATGAATCATATTCAATGCAAAATATATTGATACAGATGATCCATTTAAATCATTATATCTGTCAGTAACAAACTCACCTCATCTTGAACGGCCTTTGGCACATCAGCATGAGACTCAGGTTTGACTGGATTAAGAGAGAGTGCACATAAAAAAGGAAATAAATCCCTGAACATATCTACATACACATTGTATGTTTATTTTCTGTTATATCCATATTATTTAACCGAGAGATTGTGAATTCATCAGGGCAGTGAGAGTTTATGTAGTTAATACTTACGATTTGGTTTTAAATGCCCCATGCTGTCACATCTTATGAGTTTCACTTTCTCTTTTGATTTATTGGCTTGTGGTTCTTCCAGCTTGTTCTCCATCTCCTCTCCTTGTTCTTTCCCGTTTTGCAGTGGCTTCTTTTCAGTGACAATTTTACTGTATAATTTATAAAGACAATTTACATTTCTGGTGTTAATTTAATCTTGCATTTTATGTATATTACTTATGTCCAGACAGAGCTGTGTTTCATTCCCACGTAGAAGGCAACGTTCTCGTGACCTTGCGCAATGTTTCTTAAAAGTTCTCTAAAGGTGACGAAAATTCAGAACCTTTACAGAACATTCAGGACGTTCCTAAAACGTCCTCTTTTGGTAATGAAAGTGACAGGTTAGATGTTGATTTTTAATAGAAAATAATAAAGTTTGAAGTCACAGTTATGGAGGTGAGCGTTTGCTTTACATTTACATTTATGCATTTGGCAAACGCTTTTATCCAAAGCGACTTACATAGCATTATACATTTGTATCGGAGTGTGTGCAATCCCTGGGATCGAACCCATGACCTTGGCATTGCTAGTGCCATGCTCTAACCACTGAGCTACAGGAAAGCTTTAGTGTTGGCTCTTGATTATTGACATTTTAGCATTAGATTTTCTCTGGCTGCTTTAACTGTGTTTCCAAATTATAAGAGAAAGTCTGATCAGATGATTTGGGCTATTTAGTGATGGTGATCAACCATCATGGAGTGTCCTGATTCACTGATCCTCTCGATTAACTCTGAGTGTGTTAACTGTTAGTTTTTTCCCTTTTTTATGAGTTTTGTCTTTTTGTAAAAATTCACTAAGCAGACAGAGTTTTGAGCAGTATCTCTTAGACTCACAGACTTCATGAATCAACGTATGAACCTCAACAATGGTGACCATAAACAAAAATCTCTTTTGTGACTTTAGTAGCTTGTTTTGTGATGCTCAGAGTTAATCTGTTGAGCTGATCGTTTTGTCACCATTGTTGAGGTTCATATGCTGAGTCATGATGTCTGCTTGAGTGAGTCTACATTATCCTGTCTGAATAATGACTCAAAAACCTTCAAAATATCAAAGCAGGACAGGTTTTTTTGCAGCATAGTGCTACAATAATGTGGAAGGAATGTATTCAGAGATTAGTGAATAAGGCACCATATGACAAGGATAAAACCATCAAAAATAAGCAAAAAATGTTTTAATAAATGTGCTTTAAAAACACAGTTAGAACAATTGGAGAAAAATTTAAGTTAAAACATCAAGGGTCAGGAGCCCAACTAAAGCAAGCGCTTACCTCCGTAACAGTGACATTTATACATTTTGATAAAACATCAACACCTCATTAAGAAGATTTGTATGAAAGAAACAGTCAGAGTGGTTTGTAATAAGTGAAGATGCAGAGATCTAGAGAGATCTGTTAGTGTTTAATGTTGTTTCTGTTATCTGATGTTCTGCTGCAAGTTCCTCTATTTAAAGACAGTAACTGTGTAGTTGCTGATGCAGTGATACAGCAGTTACATTAGCTCATGCATGTGTTGTTGTCATTTAAAAGACATTTAAGAAAAAAACAGCTTTTGTTTGAACAGACACTTTTGTTAATCAATTTAGCTATAATTTTCAATTAAATCTTTTCAATTCAAGGGTAGCAGGGAAATTCTGGGAACATCACAAATAAATTATGGTTACCTAAACATTCCCATAACTTCCTGAATGTTCCCTAAAGGTCCGCCAAATAACGTTCCTCAAACCTTAAAAGAACTCCACATCGTGACCCTCTGGGAACGTTACTCAACACCAGTCGGTGCATTCTGAGAATGTTCTGGGAACGTTAAAGTTCTAGCGAGGTTGTTTGTTCTACTGCATCTCGTTCTGCCTGGCTTCGTCCTCAAACAGCTGTTCGTCCAGCACATGATAACAACAGGAACTATTTTAAATGCTCGACATAACTAAATATTAATCATCTTTCCCTTTACCCCAAAACTCAGAACGCTTTGTAGCATCAGTTTGACCAACAGTTTTGACTGAATCGACGAGAATAAATCATATTTTGGTGAAATTCACCTAATTAAATTCATGCGATAGCTATCACTAAATTGTTGAAGTACAATTCACCTAGTTTAAGTTCACATTAATTGTTCGACTGTTAAAATGTGTCGTAGTTTTAAGTTAGACCAAACTATATTTTACACGCCTGGTTATTCTCCACATTGTTTAATAGCGATACGAAGTGAATCCATATTTAGACTCATTGATGTTATAAAATACTTACAGTTTTCTACGAGCTCCATGCTTTCCCATCTCATCAGTTTTTCTTGTTCTAGCTATTTGTGACTTGTATCTGTTATTCTGTTCATTGTTCTTGCTTTTCTCTGTCTTCTGCTTGCTGAATGTTAAGATGTACCAAGATGCATCAAGTCCAGCGTAGTAACAAAGTGACAAACTGAGAATCAGTGACTTGAAATGTGGAGTTCTATTATTTTCTCTGTACAACTACACCCCAGAGCCTACACCCTACCTTACCCTACCCACAACTCAAATCTCAAATCTCTCCACTAGTGATGGGATTTATGGCTCTTTGAGGGGATTCGGATCTTGGCGATCCGTTCCTTTCAAAGAGCCGTTCAAAAGAATCGGTTCGTTCGCGAACGTCACAACTCTACTCTCCACCCCAGAGAGGCGTCCAGAGAGGAGGAGCTGGTCATCACACCGTAGCAATTTCTTTCGTCATCAGTCGCTGTCCAAGTTCTGTTCCAATTCAAAGTTCGCAACTAGCGAGATGGGTCTTTCTACGGACTGCAAGAGGGGGGCGTAACAAGAAAGGGGCGTAACTTGTTGAGGGGGCGTAACTTGAAGTTGTCCAAATCACACAATAGAATCACGCGAGATGTCAAAACGAAATGAATAGGAGAACCGCAATCACAGGACCGCATTTCCAGGACCCTAGTTTTAGAGGACCAAAACAAGTGCCACCAAGGCAGTATTTTAACCCTCTTTTTTTTAAGAGGTTTTTAAAATGATTATGCGTTTAGATTTTGCTTGCTATTATTTGAAAAACAGATTGATCAATTTCCTTTAAAGGTAAGCACTAAATCATAAATGATTTAAAGTGGCCATTGTTAATTTCTTATTTCTTGGGCTTCACTTTTTGACTTTCTCTGTGTCTTGGGAGTTTTCCATTGTGCAGCTCATGTACCTACCTAGACAAAACAAACAGTAGTAGTCCTTGGACACACTGACACTCTCACATAGGCTACAACCAGAAGTTGAAGACACATTTATGCACATACATTTCTTATTATATTTCATCAAATGCCATACATGGTAAGGTTTGATTCTTAAGTCTTATGATTGTGTGCTCAAGCCATCATGGAGATTGTTGTTTGACCTATGTCTATAAATATGACCCTTCTTCCTGAATAAATCTGAGAATGCTTTGTACCACACTTGATCTGTGTCTACTTGGTCATTCTCCCGAGATCTCGTGCTGCTGCTGCTGACACACATCACAGGGGTTGAGGCGCCTGTTTCTTAACTGATGACTGAGACTACAAATATTCTACCTATTATTGAGATTTTGATCTAACAGTTGGTTTATTACACCCAAATACTGCTTTCTTTATTGCAATTAAATCTGGTTTCTAGGAATGTTGAGTAATTATTGGGTCCAAGTTGCATAATTTAATAACTCATCAAGTAAAATAAACAAGGAATGGTATAGCCTTTTCAGTCAATCACATTTTAAAGGGAATACACAAGGATGACTCTGGGGGTAGATTTAAGATTGTGTATATTTTATAAAATAATATATTGCAACAGTTGAATTTGAACACACACAAAAACAAATTTGTTGATGACGTGAACCACATAGGAAGAACTTCATGTACAACGTCTTCACTGACTCCTAAGAGAGAGAAAGAGAGAAGTGAATGAAATAAGGAACATTTAGTTGAACTTGTTCAACTCTAATTTTTAATTTCAAATTTTAAAGATCTTAGTCACCACAGAACACACACATTATATACGATACAAAATTATATCAATCTTCATACCAAATAATGTTCATATTACTGTTATTGCATACTGTTCAAAGATTTGGGTGAACAGGTTCTTGAAACATTCATGTCAATAAAGCACATCTTACCCGAGAAAAAAGAGTAATAGAGATGCAAGAAATCTGACTTTTCCTGTCCTTTAAATATTTAAAGCACACATTGTGATGTATGCAGTAGCACTACATACCAACTGGATGCTCTCCCCTCTTTTCTCAATCGTTTCTCTATTATTCTATTAAATTCCTCCACTGCACTGAAATAGTAAATAAAGAAAATAATCACTGCTGGGTTAACAGAAATGCTGTTTAAAAGGACATTGGACATTGTGTAAAAACAATTCAATTTTCTACACTTACCTATGATGATAATGTGGACCAGAGAGGAAGACCTGCTCAGCATCCTGCAGTGACAAATTCTGAAGTCCAGCCAGGCCATATATGATGGCCTATCAAAAGAAAATTGTTAATTGAAATATGGTCTGTAGATAAGCAGCATATGGTATAATATACAGAAGAGTTTGAAAGGGCAGAAACATGCACAATACATTATATTGTTATGCATACCTCTGGAAATAAAACACCACAGATTAACTGCACTTCATCTGTGAAGCTCAGTTTCGTTGGTGTTTTATGTAATACTGACTTCAGAAAAGCAAAAAGGTTGTCCTGTTGTTCTTCACTGTCAAGGTAGACAGGCACCTGGAGTAAGGACTTCGGAGGATACCACTTTGAAGTCTTCCCATTGAGTACGTCCTATGGGGAAATTATTTTGCCACAATTATTACAATTATTTTGTTGTAATAGGATTTTTAAGTGTATTGTGTGGTAGCCATTAGTGAAGGATCAACTGACTTTAAAGCTAGAATATGCAGAATTGGAGAAACAAGCAAGACTAAGGTAGATTTTGAAAGCAATCAAACAAAAATACTCCATTTTTTAATATTTTTTCCATTCACTTTATTCTTATGGTAATGTTTAAAAATGTAAATGTGTACAAAAATTAACAATGGAATAAAAAGCTTATCATTACTAGTGGACAATTTGTAAATTTTACAAGATCTGGAACATTTATTGAAATATAAATACCTCCGTGTTTAACAGCTGTTTTCTCGTGGGTTTGCATATGTGCTACAACATATGCATATTCTCCCATTTTGAGGCAGAACTGGCATTTGTAGTAGTTTGGGCCTTCAAAAATTGGATTTTTTAATATCCCCTCCCAACAAACTGTTGGATGAAGCTGGAAGCAAATAAATTAAGATTATTTATATATATATATATATATTTACTTATTTATTTATTTTTCTCCCCAAACATTAAAAAACTATAATAATAATGTAGTGGGTTCGTTCCAATAATTATTATTACAACATTTTCCAAAAGAGTCATGTACTCTAAAGGAAAAAATAACGTTACAAATAAAATGTTACAGATAGGACTTACCCTAATGTTAATTAATACAGCACATAGTAAACCTCAGTTCAACCAACCACTAATATCATTTAAATTAACGTAAAGCTAATGTTAAACTAATTTAATCTACAAGCAACGTAACAATTTTCAGCGGGCTAGCTATCTTATTTATGCCAGCCAACAGTTGTTAACCCGCCAGACCCTAAAAAAAAAAAGCTTACTTAAGAACAATAAGAGAGAACAGATAATCTTAGATAGATATTCAACTTCAGAAACAATACCAATATGCCTTACTACTGTATTAAAATGATTTATACACTTCAATTTCAAAAAGTGTCTCGGGAAAATATTTTTACCGTTGTCTCATTACGAGCAGCCATCTTGCCGTTTTGACATCTCGCGTGATTCTATTGTGTGATTTGGACAACTTCAAGTTACGCCCCCTCAACAAGTTACGCCCCTTTCTTGTTACGCCCCTCTCTTGCAGTCCGCAGACAGATTCTATTGCATCTAGCCAAGTTCAGTTCAAATCCCCGGATGTGCAGACTTGAGACAGCTATGGAACGCGACAACACACACAGCAGCCAATTAAATTGTTGTATTTGAGACTATATTTGCATATGTGACGCGATGGTACGTATGGCCTGGTTGGTGTATACAAACATCAGATGTCATGTTTATTCATGAAGGATGTCGTAATGGTATGCTGGTATGCACGTATACAAACATCGAGGGAACATAGTAGGCGACGTAAGGGTAGACTGCGCCTTATCCTTCGCCTGCTTAGCCTTAGAAGTGGCACGCCCGCCCCCCATACCTATTGGAGTATGGCAAGCCCGTCACTGCGCTGCCGCGCGAAAGCGCAGTGAAGTTTAATAGCGCGGTGTTCTGAACTGGAGGGCGAGTCATATATTTGACGTGAAAATATTAATTCGTATCAAGTCCTGTTGGTTTGTAATACAGTAGATTGTATTACGCTGGACTTGATGCATCTCAACATTCGGCAAGCAGAAGACAGAAAGCAAGAACAACGGAGATAAAAGAATAACAGACACGAGAAGTCACAGATGGCTAGATCAAAAGAAACTGATGAGATAGGAAAGCATAGTAAACTAAGTATTTTATAACATTAAATCTTACTGCAATGAGTCTAAATATGGATTCACTTCGTATCGCTATTAAGCAATGTGGAGAATTAAACACAGTTAACCAGGCGTGTAAAAATAGGCTAAGTTATAGTTTGGTCTAACGTAAAACTACGACATATTTTAACAGTCGAACAATAATTAATGTGAACTTGAACTAAGTGAATTGTACTTCAACAATTTAGTGATATCGCATACATTTTATTATACGCATTCTGTGAATTTCACCAAAATATGATTTATTCTCGTCGATTCAGTCAAAACTGTTGGTCAAACTGATGCTACAAAGCGTTCTGAGTTTTGGGGTAAAGGGAAAGATGATTAATATTTAGTTATGTTGGGCATTTAAAATAGTTCCTGTTGTTATCATGTGCTGAAGAGTAGCGCTTGTGCTTTTGGCTGTGACCCATAGACTGTAAAATTGACCATATAAAGTGGTGTGACGGTGAGCGCGGGGCGGGGCGTAAAAACCATAGCGGAAAAAAACAAACATTAACCCATTTGTGCCCAAATTTTTCTGAATGCATATAGTCCTGTTAATAGTGTCCTATGTGAACATGTTCAGCATTTATTTTCCCCAGGTTTTTTTTTTTCCTTAACTATTTGCTGGTGGGCAAATATGTTGTATGCACCCTTCAATGTAAAATTTGAATAGGAGGAGAACATGCATGCATCTAACTCAAAATAACTGCTTTCAACAGATCAACAGATCAATCAAAGTTGAAGAACATTCGATGCAAACACAAAAAAGCTGCATTTAGCTTATAATCTCTTGAATATAAAAACACAACAAACAACAAATCCATTTGTCTTAAAGTGGTGGAACATAGTGCAGAACAAAGTGCAGCCATTAAGTTGCTCCAACAGGGCACTGTGAATCAAAAAGTTAAATTACATCGTTCATTAGAAAAAATTACATCTATATGTGACCCTGGACCACAAACCCAGTCAGAAGTCGCACGGGTATATTTGTAGCTAGCCAACAATACTTTGTATGGGTCAAAATTATTGTTTTTTTTTTTTCTTTAATGCCAAAATCATTAGGATATTAAGTAAAGATCATGTTCCATGTATGGCGTTATTTTACTGTCAAATGTCGAGAGCACATTATTGTGACGCGAGAGCATATCAATGTAATGCGCGAGCGCAAATCTGTCCGCTCGCGCGCGGATTTCCTCTGCTCTCACGCAAAACTGGACGCGCGCTCTCAAATATACAGTGCTCTCTTATGAACTGCCTCTCCTCTCACTCAGATGCGTGTGCACGCTCAAACTGTTTCCTGCGTGCTCAAACTGCACATGTGCGCTCACGAATCTCTCCGTGCTCTTGCAGAAATTATTTTGCTTTTGGATTAAACGCTGTCAAAAGTTATCAACCAATCAGAAGAGACGACTGATCCATGAAAATGCTGCGTGGAATCTTATTGGCTGAGAGCGAACTGCGCCTGGAATTCTTTCGACAAAAATGGATATTTCATTTCTTTACAATTTAATAATATTTAATGATATTAATGAAAATGCAGGTCATATCTTAGAAATGGCTTGGAATGGGGCGCTTGGATGTTTTCTATATTAATAAGCTTGTTTGTCTAACTCCATCACATTACAGGTCAAACCCCACTGAACGATTTATCCAAAACCATCATATTAGCCAATATCATGGACCAAAACATTAAATTAAACATTAATTAAAAACAAAAGATTAAACAACTAATTTAATGTTATAAATCAGTCTATTTAGAAATGTGTAAAATGTTATAAAGCCTATTTAAAAATATGTATTAATTTAAATGAATTACAATATCGTTTGAAATTAATGAAGACGTTTCGTCCAGTGTTTTTAAACGAATCTCTTGAATTAATGATTCTGATACATCAAATACATTTTAACAGTCACTGGTCGCCACCTACTGGCAGAACAGTGTAATAACATTAGTTTCAAAGGTCATTTATTGCTGAAATCAGTGTATATTAGGACTATAAATTGTTATTGCAATACTTGCGTTATTTAATTTTTGCAACACAGAAGTAGCAATAGTGTGTTGTTGAAAACACTTTGTGAAGCTGTTTAAAACGTCCCAATTCGCATACTTATGCACTATTCTATGACGTTTTTAAGTATAAATAGTGCGAGTAGTGCGTTCACACAGAAAATTCCAAAAAGAAAAAGTGCACTTTAAATACCCGGATGATGCACTAAATTAACGGAAAAAACGAAGTGTGGAATGTTGGACACTTCATGCACTCAACTGTCACAGCTTTAATTACGTAGTGGAGGGGAAGAGGGGATCGGACTCCGTTGTTAAATGACAAAATAACCTTATACAATTCACGCACTACATGGATGAGTACATAGTGCATAAGTACATAGTGTATAAGTGCATAGTGCATAAGTACATAGTGTATAAGTGCATAGTGTATAAGTACATAGTGTATAAGTGCATAGTGTATAGTGCGTCATTTGGGACGCAACTCATAGCTTACATGACCACTGCTTTCAGCGGCAATGCAAAAGCAGGTTTAAATATTCCGGTATGATCGTAATTTCAAAGTTTTAATAGACTCTTTGTCATTTAAGAATAAGATCGCGTTCTTTTGATTAATCGTGCATACATGAGAGCTTAAGTATTTTTGTATGCCATGTTTTATACCAGACCTCAAAAGAAATTGACTATGGTGGTATATGTGATCTCCACATTTTGATGATTTGACCCTGATCTTGTTTGGTCTTAAATCAGAAGATATTTGTTGGTAATACTTTACAAGAAGGTTTCATTAACATTATTTAACTGCATTAGTTAACATCAACTAATAATGAATTGCACTTCAAAATATTTCAGGATACTTTAGAACCACCATACAGGGCTTTTATTTTGAAACGCACTTTTGTAGGCGGGAAATCTGCAATCTGTTTTGCATCTCATGAATAGGAGTTTTTACTAGTAATAATACAATTATAGAGCTCTTTAATTAGAATTGTTACTAGTAACAATTGAATTAGAGAGCTCTCTAGTGGAATTGTAGAGCTCTGCAATTGGATTATTACTAGTAACAATTGAATTACAGAGCTCTGCAATTGAATTCTTACTAGTAATAAATGAATTGTAGAGCTCTCAAATTGGAATTGTTACTAGTAAAAACTGAATTATAGAGCTCTACAATTCAGTTGTTACTAGTAAGAATACAATTGCAGAGCTCTATAATTCAATTAGAGAGCTCTACAATCATAATTGTTACTAGTAAAAATTGAATTATAGAGCTCTATAATTGTAATTGTTACTAGTAAAAATTGAATTATAGAGCTCTATAATTGTAATTGTTACTAGTACAAATTAAATTATAGAGCTCTTTAATTTAATTGTTACTAGTAAAAATATAATTACGACGAGTAACGCTGGAACGTTTTTATGCTGAAACGGCCTTCCATAGAAATTCTACTATATATCCTAATTAAAGGACAGAGATGAGTGCTGGTGTAATAAATAGCACTTTATTTCTTATTACACAATGTACATCAATTAATACTGAGTTTTACTCCAAACAGGACACATTAAAATGTCATAATGGAAGACACATGGGCAAGGCAATAATAAACCCCATAAATGTAAAAAAAAAAAAAAAAAAAAA
>RJVU01071460.1:18253-44319 GCA_003731715.1 Anabarilius grahami
AGAAACGGATCAGTCTCCTTCAACGTTATACACTGCAAACAGCACAATACTGTGATAATCGTGATTTTTAGTTTTTGGACCTTAGCCTCAAGGTATGCGTTTACCTTAAGAATTTCATCTTGTTACGCTCCATCTAGGGGAAATGGTGCAACATGAAAGACTCTGAGAAATGTAGTTAATTTGAACAATGATAAATATATTGACTTTAAATTTGGGACTTGTGATTCAGGAGCTGACTGGGCCAAAATTATAAACAAAACTGCATTGTTCTAAACCTCTTTCCTAAACCCTAACTCAAAATAAAATAAAATAAAAATACAATATCTAACTGCCTAACCAAAAAACAAAGATCAAACAGTTTACAATAAACAAAAATGGCGTCAGACTCCCTACTCCCTCCAAAAAATCTGTTTTTACAATATATGCAACCAGGCAAACAAAATTGAAAGGGCAATCCAAATTCAGCGTAAATAAAAAAAAATAATAATAATAATAATAGGCAAATGGGTCGAATATAACAAAGTTCCTCAGATACAAACAATATTTGATTAAAAAAAAAGCAAGCAATCAGTGTTGCCAACTGCTTTCAATTGAAAGTAGCTAAAACTGGTAGGTCATTGATCCTATATAAATATGAATAGAGATCAGTGGGCAAAATAAGATGGGGCTGCAGTCATTAGGTGATAGGACTAGGTAAATCTGGGTGTCATCTGCATAGCTGTGATATGCAGTTTGTGTCTTTCTCATTAAACGGATCAGTGGCAGCATAGGTTGAACAGGAACGGTGCAAGAATTGAACCTTGAGGGACTCCGCATGTCATGGATGTCCACTCTGACTTATGGTCACCGATACTCACATAATAACCTCTCCCTTTTAAGTAAAAAAACATCTTTTATACACACACTTAACTGCAGATACTGAAATGACGTGTGGTACAGTACAAATATTGTGAGTGTGTGCCTTATTCTGTCCCTTATTTTCTTCCAAAAAACAATGATTGTCCCTTATTTTCATTTCCTGAAGTTGGCAACCCTATCCTCACCTCTTCCTTGCAAATCGTCTAAGCCTAAATTAATGCATGTATTAAGAGTTAATCACTGACACTGACACAATGTTCTAACACGTGTCATAGGTTGGTCATGGTTCTCCATTAACCCTCAAAGATCTCCTCTCTTCTGGGTGGCTGTTGATGCAGGAGATTGTTCCGTTCTTCTTCTCATAACGATAAGCACACTCTGCAATCATACAGTTAGACTATTAGAACACATACAGAAAGTATCTTTTAGTATCTTAAATATAGAAAGTTTTATTCGTCTAGTACAGCTTTCTTAAAGTAGAATCTGAAACTGATTCTGATTGTCCAGTCACGACATTCAGGTGTCAGTTATGTAAGGGATAATCCATGGCTAGCTGCACTAAACGATTTTAATGAACAATGTGAAGTAGGGATGTGTAATATTCAAGTTGTTGAATATAGATTTGTAATTCTGATGTTATGTAGTTGCTCCATATAGGCACTAGGGGGCAGTGAGTGGATATGATGCAGTATATGCAAAGATAATAAAAATGAGAACCGCATGTATTGAAACTGATGAAGCTTCTAGTCATCTTTTCACAAATACAGGATGGGCTCATTGATACTGCTCTATTGATATATTGATGCAAGTCCCTTATTGATTCCTTGACAAAAAATATTGATATTAAAATTATAGTTATATAATTATAATAAAACATGGGTTTCTGAAACATGAAATGAGAGTATTAATAAAAATAAAGAATAAGAAAAAATATTTAAAGACTACTTTTACACAATCTGTATCAACTGTAGCCTAGGTAATACTTGCCATTTCGCCTTACATCACGTCTTGCTTTACGCCTCTTGTAAAAAACACAGCTGCTGCTACTGCAACACCACCACCTAACACCAGCACACATATCAGTGCTATATAGTCTGGGCTCAGACCTGATTTTGTAAACAGCAAGAGAAACAGTCATTAGAACAAATAGCAAAGCTATAGTTGTAAATGTATTATCATTATTATTATTAATAAATAATTCATATTAATAGTTATTATAGAACTTCTCATTTAACAACATTATATAATAATACTTTTATTGTTGGTTGAACTTTTGCTGTTGTTGTTGCTGCATACCTGAACCTGGCTGAGAGGGTTGTATAGTCTGGTCGCTGTCGTTGACAGTCTTGGGAGCTGGAGATGAAAAGGCCAAAAAGATATATTATTGAGAGGAGGTTCAAAATGAAATAAGGCAGACAGGTATNTGTACAGTATATGCAGCAAAGCCATAAACATGTCTTTAACATTGGGGGGAACCAATTTTTATAAAGCATAAACAGTGAAGGGAATTCTAGGACTAATTCTAGCCGGGAAATAATAATTTAACTATTTGCAAATAATATTTTTATTAATTTGCATTAAAATATGCACACATGTAGGCTACTTTTATTTGTATGCCTAAAATGTTGAAAACGTAAAAGAGTCTTGTCAGGAATTACATAAATCACGTAAAAGGGAATCCACGACGGAATCAAACATTTGGAAAATAAGCAAAACAACAGTGAATAAAAATAGCAAAGTAGTGCTCAGATGTTTAGTAATAATCTGACATGAATTCAATCTTAAACCGAGTAATTATCAGAAGTTATACCTTTGTGACGTCATACACGTCAGTTGTTGAACTAATGTGGTTTGAACGACGTATGTGTGACAAAGTTAGTTTTTTTTATTCACTTTGGTGCAATTTTCACAAGCAACTGGTACATTTTCAAAACTCTTAGTGCTAATATCACAGCAGATCATCAAAGTGCACTTTTTTCAAACATTTCAGCATATTTTCAATTGTGTTAGTACAATACACAAAATCAGAAAGTATCGTTTTCACTTCTCAAAATAAGTGTTTCATCTGTATAAATGTTTCATTCACAGTAACTGCCTTTCATAATGCTATTACTATCAAACTTTTGATTTGCATCTCTTCTCATTCAGTTTAATACATTTATCTATTATTTAATCCAACTGGACTTAGTTTTTTTTATTCGCTTTGGTACTATTCTCACAAGTAAGGTGTACATTTTCAAAACTCTTAGTACATAAATCTAAACTGATCACACTTGTAACGCAGCTAGTCATTCTTTCAAAACCTGATGGAATGCTTTCAGTCAGTTGCACATGTTTTCAGTCCACATAATCATTGTTTCAAACACAAGATTATTGTAATATGTAATGGGAATATTTGGTTTAATCACCGAAACACAACAGTATGTTCTTCTTTCAGTTTAGTACTTTTAACATTCACTTAATTGAATAGCAAACAATGCAAGATACATGTTTCAAATCACCTTGATGCTGAAATAATTACAGTTACACAGGAAACAGATGCCACATTAGAAAATACACTTACATTACCTAAATTACATAAATGACAAAAAAAATCCATAATGTTTGTAATAATATCTATTCAGTGTGTTATCAAAAGGTGTGAAGTATGTCATGAGGTTTTGTGTAGAGCAGAGTGTGCTGGCAATATAGTAAATGATCTCACTATACCATATGACTGAATTTATACTGTAGTTGATCTTTACAGATGAAGGGTGAGTTACAACAATGAGGCAGTCTCTCTATACCATAATGCCTCTAACTAGTCTGATGTTATACAGTCAGTCCTTACAGTCAGTTATACAGTCACTCTACTCTGCTCAGTTCACAAATTTTCAACATTCTGCATTTTTACATTTTATAAAAAAAAAATAATTTTGTGTGATTTAAGTCGTTTTCCACAAGGGGACCAAAAAAAAAAAAAGTAATGGTAAACCCTGTGTTTGTGAACTAAATGAAATGTCCAAACAAAAAGGATAAGATAAAATGCTTATAATGTCAAAAGAATTCATTACATTTGGTTATCCATATCAGAAAATGCAAACAAGTTCTATAGAAACTATGCCTATAGAATCAATATCTATAGAAATCTATAGGTGTACCAAATGATCCATTGATAATCCATTAAGCTCAGTTGGATTAAATAATAGACAAATGTATTAAACTGAACGACAAGAGATGCAAATCAAAAGTTTGATAGTAATAGCATTATGAATGGCAGTTACTGTGAATGAAACATTTATACAGATGAAACACTTATTTTGAAAAGTGAAAACGATACTTTCTGATTTTGTGCAATGTACTAACACAATTGAAAATATGCTGAAATGTTTGAAAAAAAGTGCACTTTGGATGATCTGCTGTGATATTAGCACTAAGAGTTTTGAAAATTTACCAGTTGCTTGTGAAAATTGCACCAAAGCGAATAAAAAAAAAAAAATTCAAAAAAACTGTATAAAATGTAAAAATGCAGAATGTTTTCTGTGATGGGTAGGTTTAGAATTAGGGGATATACTGTAATATGTAGTTATGGGGGGGGGCGGTCATATGGTACAGTGAGAACATTTACTGTATTGCCAGCACACTCTGCTCTACACAAAACCTCATGACTACATCATACTTGACACCTTTTGATAACACACTGAATAGATATTATTACAAACATTATGGATTTTTTGTCATTTATGCAATTTAGGTAATGTAAGTGTATTTTCTAATGTGGCATCTGTATCCTGTGTAACTGTAATTATTTCAGCATCAAGGTGATTTGAAACATGTATCTTGCATTGTTTGCTGTTGGATGAACTGATTGTTAAAAGTACTAAACTGAAAGAAGATCATACTGTTGTGTTTCAGTGATTAAACCAAATGTTCTCATTACATATTACAATAATCTTGTGTTTGAAATAATGATTATGTGGACTGAAAACATGTGCAACTGACTGAAAGCATTCCATCAGGTTTTGAAAGAATGACTAGCTGCGTTACAAGTGTGATCAGTTTAGATTTTTGTACTAAGAGTTTTGAAAATGTACACCTTACTTGTGAAAATAGTACCAAAGCGAATAAAAAAAACTAAGTCCAGTTGGATTAAATAATAGATAAATGTATTAAACTGAATGAGAAGAGATGCAAATCAAAAGTTTGATAGTAATAGCATTATGAAAGGCAGTTACTGTGAATGAAACATTTATACAGATGAAACACTTATTTTGAGAAGTGAAAACGATACTTTCTGATTTTGTGTATTGTACTAACACAATTGAAAATATGCTGAAATGTTTGAAAAAAGTGCACTTTGATGATCTGCTGTGATATTAGCACTAAGAGTTTTGAAAATGTACCAGTTGCTTGTGAAAATTGCACCAAAGTGAATAAAAAAAACTAACTTTGTCACACATACGTCGTTCAAACCACATTAGTTCAACAACTNAGCTATGCTATCCATATATGTACAGCAACTCACTTTGACGAACTCTTAAAGGGAATACATGCAAACAACAATTTAGAAAAAAAAAAAGATGAACAAAGAAAAATAGTTGAATAAATGAACATAACAGAATTTACTCACCAGGGGCGTTAACATTGAATTCCCTCTTATTCCATTTTTTCCATTTGTCGATGACCTGTAGTGTGTACGGTCCAGCTTGTTCATCACTGATGTTCTTGATGGTGAGAGACCCATTATTGTCTATCTGCAGTCTACCTCTGAATGTGTTTTTCAGTTCATCTGTCCCCAGTGTAATCTTACACCGTGGGGTCTCATTTACCCTACAACTGGCTATTAACTTTTGAGTTCCAAAGTACCAAAATATTTGTTCATATTCTTGTACATCAGTGTTTAGGGTTACAGGTGGTTCCTCCATTCCTGCTGTTTGAACACCAATCACAACTAGAAAACACAATCAATAAAAGCTGAAATTAAAACCATGTGATGTGTTTAAGGGTTTGATGTTTCACATTAGCAAACTAAGGAAAGTGTATGAACTTTCAAATGTAAAACTGTATTTATTTTCAGATGTAAGCATTTTCAGTGTGAAACAGAAGAGTGAATTATGACAGTGATTACACTGTCACTGTATTATACTTATTGATATTGACAGGCCTCACATAATCAACAATAAAGTTCATTTTTTGAATCCTGAGAATTACCTTTTATTAAATTTTAAAAACTGAAAGTACTACCAAAAGCAAAAACTTAATGTTGAATTAAATTACATTTATTTTATTCAGAGTTGTTTCTACTATCTAGTCACAATGGCGATTCGCAACTATATTCTATTTTACAAACAGTTTCTATTTCTGCTGAGTTTCGGCTGGACCAATATACAAAGTATGACAATGATAATCTCAGGTGCTGATTATGAGCTTTATTTAATGTAAAAAGAATTTAATGTGAGTTTGAATAGAATTTCTCATGACCTTTATAGACATTGCCTACTGAAAGCTACGATAGGCTACTTCACCTCAGATAAAACATATAACAGAAAAACAACTTAGAAAATAAAATATAAAAATATGTCCTGCAAAAAGGGCACTAATCTAGTCAGAAACCAAAAGTGCAGGTGCTTTAAAACTACTTGTGGTCTGTCTATCACTACCTCCTCTCCCCATTATTGCTGTATTTTCATAGTTATAAGAATCTTGTTTCTGCTGTTTCTGCTGTGTTAACACGTCTGGGTCTGTCTCTATCACTGATTCTTAGACTTGACCCAAACCTATCTTATCTACAGATCCGCAACTCTTCAGCTCGCCCCAGTGGGCCTATATTGTCACGGTGGGTGGTTGTAGTATTCAAGGCATGACGATGCAAATATCTTCAAACTACATTTAATGGGGAACAAGGAAGATGAAAATCACCAGGAAATAACAACTACAAACATCATGTAACTTAAACGATACAGGACGAAGACTAAACTGAAACTGAGTGCTTATATACAAAAGGAATCAGGAGCAAACAAGACTAATTAACAAGACACAGCTGTGGGACTGGAGGGGTCTCGGGGACTGGAGCCATCACTGAAGCGGATTTGGGGGCTGGAGAAGACACTGGAGCAAACTCAGGGGCTGGAACCATCTCTGGGTTCAAGGACATCCCCTCATACTCCACTAAAAGGACTAAGGGCACAAGTGTGGAGACTATTACAGCTGAGGGCGCAGGCCTAGCTGTGGCCATCCTGACCAGACTCAGGGACTGGAGCAGACTCGGGGACTGGAGCGGACTCAGGGACTGGAACGGAGTCTGGAGTGGACTTGGGGACTGGAGTGGACTCGGGGACTGGAGCGGACTCGGGAGTGGAGTGAACTGGAGCGGACTCCGGATCGGACCCTCTGTCTAAAGAGAGTGTACCAAACCGCGGTAAAGACTCTCAAGGACTTCTCATACATTTAGGCCTGGTTCCACAGACAGGGCTTAGATAGAGATTAAGATCTCTGCAAAAAAGGGGTTTGATCCTTGATGAAAAAAACTGGCAGTGTTGATATATCTAGCTCAGGGATGGGCAACTTCGGTCCTGAAGGGCCACTGTCCTGCATGGTTTAGCTCCAACCATGATTAAACTCACCTGCCTGTAGCTTTCTAGTAATCCTAAAACATTGATTAGCTTGTTCAGGTGTGTTTGATTAGGGTTGGAGCTAAACTCTGCAGGACAGTGGCCCTCCAGGACCGAAGTTGCCCATGCCTGATCTAGCTGAACAGGAAAAATTAACTGTGTACGCTGAAACTGACTTACTCTTCCCTTAGGTACACAGGAATGCGCTCCTCTCATACATGAGAAATTGACTCTTTCTTAGCATTACAAATAAAAGTAAAGCAAAAAATATGACAAGATGGGAGAGCACGTTTATCATCTACCGTGATTCTGCGTACTTTGAGTGATCAGTCTCTTAAAGGGCACAAAGCACAATAATGTGTAGGCCTATGTTAAAACACTGGTATCAAATGTTCAATTATGTTTCAGTCATGATTTTA
This sequence comes from Anabarilius grahami, assembly GCA_003731715.1. Taxonomy (NCBI): domain Eukaryota; kingdom Metazoa; phylum Chordata; class Actinopteri; order Cypriniformes; family Xenocyprididae; genus Anabarilius; species Anabarilius grahami. Next base: position 26,121 of record RJVU01071460.1, read on the forward strand.
ATGAATACATAAAATAAACACATTAAATGCATAAGGGTCATTCTACAGAAACGTCCACTTTTCTGTCCCTAGACTTATCAGAAATATTACACTTGAAAAACACTTTAGGATTACAATTTTTTTTATATTTTAATATGAAACAATATGTTATTTGAACAATTAAACCTTCTTGAGCCATCAATGTGGCAATATTTGTTTTTTAATTAATTATAAAAATTCCAAGCGCCACAGAAGTGCTCGTCCCCACAGTCATGTACAGAGGGAAAGGGCTTTATTTTGAGCTCAGAAACAGGTTTTTCTACCATTTCAAATATTATAATGTATGCATAACTATCAAATATATAATGTAAATGACATAAAAAAAACAAATGCCAAATAAATATTATAAAATATTTAATGAATGTAGTGGTCCCCTGGTGTTGTGTCACTGGTGTTACCTTTAACAAAAATCTCTTATTTTGAAATAAATAATCACACTGATGACATCACTTGACTTCCTTCTTCCTATTTCCTGAAGATCAGTGAAGAAAGGCCAATAGAAAGTCCACTATCTCTTTTCAATTATCAGAAATTTTAATTAGAAAATCATAATTTCATATGAAGCTTTTAGTTGAAGTCACTGGTGTGACCTACTTTATTGCTAGGGAATTATAAAAAACTAGAATTCAAATGGAATAAACTACTTGATTTAGTGAATTTATCATGATTGACAACATGTGGATTGATTCCTTGCAGCAGCCATTTTGTAAAATGCATTTTTCATGAAATATGTCACTGGTGTTACTTTTTATGAAATTCTCACTAGTGTTATCGTCACTGGTGTTACCCGTTTATAGATAAACTTTATTGAAAGCTATTCGTTTAGTTCTTTTGCATAAAATAGCACGTAGATTACATAATTTTAACTTTTCTTTCTCATTGTTAATCCTCCTTTGGGCAGATTTGGCTAAATTAAGGGTATATGGCTAAATTCAGTGCAGCAACTTTACAGACAGTGTATTTACAGACAGTTTTAAAATGTTGTTCATGATCTTTTTCTGACTGCTTTCACTAAGTGTCAATGATAAGTCTTTTATTGTACACCAAATGTAAAAAATTTAGTCCAATCTACTTAATTATAGTTGAAAAATTAAGGATCTTTGGTCCTATGTATATGTCACTGGTGATTCATTTTGTCACTGGTGTTACCGTTTTTTGTCTGTCACATTAAATAAAATGTGTCATATGTGACATCATAATAATTTTACATCCATTGAATTCTGCTACACTCAAGAATTAAGATTTAAAGGATTGTATCATTACTTTTTTATAACTGTTTTTCATATATTTTCATTGTTATAGCAAATATAGGGTTGTGCAATTGAATTATCATCATTCAATCACACTTTTAACTAACCTGATTAAAATAAATAACACATAATCTCCTTATTTTTTGCATTATCATTATTATTCTGTAACTCTGACTGCATGTGCAGAAAAAATTGAGAAATAATATTTCATAAAAATGTTTAAAAATGCTAGAGAAGTAAGGTAACAGCAGTGACAAAAAAGGGGACAGGCAGTCTTTAAATAAATGTACAAAAAAAATAAAAAATCATTAAGCTGTCATTTATGTGTATTCATAAAGTCAAAGTGTAATATAATAATGTGGTCTAAGTTTAAATGTTAGAAAAAGAAATAAATTTTAAGACATTTTGTCATACCAAAAGTGGACGTTTCTGTAGAATGACCCATAAACAGACCTATTCTAAAGAAAAATTACACAATTTTAATAGTTTTTGTGTGTTATTGCTCTACCTCGGTCACTCAGAGGCTCGTCACCTGTCATCATTAAGAGATCAAAATGAGCTCAAAGATGCAAAAACTCTTTAGGCTACTCTTTTCTAATGACGTAAATCGGTTATATCTGAAAAGTTAAGTTCTGACGTTTAATGTAACGAACTAATTCTTTTAATGAAGTCTCTTAAACTTGTGAAAAATGTAAAAGGTAATTCTACTGTTACATATTTTGAGTATTTGGCGTCTTGTGAATGTCTTTTTTTTTCTCCTTTTCTTCTTCCATTTATCCTTGGAGCTTTGTCGTTAATGCCTGTTTTTTTTAACTGTTTACAAGTTCTTAATAAAAAATTTTTTTTAAAAAAAGTTCTGACGTTTAAGGCGAGACACTACAGGTGAATAGGGATTTTTTTTAAATTAGAAGATATCACTGTGAAACTTCTCCAGTTTATTACTGGCATAAACATAAGAAAAAAATGTATTACAAGTTTTGTGTAAATTTATGTTTTAATATGCAAATGAGGCCTTATATACTTAAATATACGCTCATTTGCATACATTTCCAAAAACAAAATCTGGAAATTGGAAAGGTCCAGGTTTAAAATTCTTGGTTCTATTTGTTGACAAATTAGATGAAAGGGCTTTTACAGAGGGGATTCTGGATACTGAATACTGACAATAGCCTTAAAAAACCTATTTTCGCCATGTTTTTTTGAGTAAAAGGACCTATAACACAGGATAGGAATGATATATCAACAAATCCCTCTGTAAAAGCCTTCAGAATATAGTTAAGTATAATTCTGAAAAAGTTGGTGCTTATAGGTGCTACTGAAGTGGATATATCTGACTCTGAGTGTGAGAAACACACATAACAGTCACAAAAACTCATTTTGAGAAAACGGCCTTTAAAGTTTTTTACTGTATAATTTCATACATTTCTATTGAAACCCCCAACCTACAAACAAAATATATATTCAGTTTATTAATATCAGTATTATACAATATTTAAAACACATGGAAATTAATAAATGAATAAATTATTAATAACAATAGCCTTAAGCTGAAGAAAACTACCTTAACAAACGCACATAACAACAGTCACAAAAACTGCAAACAAACTGTGTCTGTTTGTTGTATGTCCATCTATAACTAAATGAATCTAATAAACAGCTCCCTGTCTGTTTACAGCCTAAATATCCATGCCTGCACCATATGTAGGCCCCTCTTCGATCTCCTGTCGGTGTCTTTTCACCTTTTTGGCTGAGCTTACGCTTTGGCGCCTGCGTTTCACACGGGTGGACTGAAAAATGTTCGCTTTTGAAAGTCTAACCATGTCAGTGTAACTGCATGTATTTACAGTGATAACTGTACACTGAAGCCACAACTTATCCATGACAGCCAGCATGGCAGAGGCACCTTCATTAAAAGTGGCAATAGCCATACTGGCTGCAGCCTCAACCCTTCTTTTCCCCACAAACACTGTTTTCGGACATCGGGCCCATATGACTGAGTTGAGGCACTCATTTGCATTTTGAGTGCCTCCATGCTGCATGCGCTGTAGCAGACTGTCACTGGACATTCGGTGGTACACAGGGATAAGCTTCTTTCCCACTTCACGTGACAGAAAGTTTTTAGTGTGATGCTTGTGGGACTCTGGTGTTTCTCCATTCTCCTCTGCTCTCCTGTACCAACACCACGATGGACTGCACCTCGTATGTAATGGATTGTCATCACTAGACATGTTGTGAAGGAGACCTGCCCAGATCTCAGCTTTCATTTTATCTATGGAGCCCTGGTTGTTAATAATAGCCCCCCTGTAAAAATTTTGCAAGGCTTTACATTTAGGGGCAGTCAGCTTGCCCAGACCCTTGCCCCCTAATTTACCTAATTTACTTAGTTTCCTAAGTGCTGTAACCATGCGCTTATGGGCATGATTTATGCACTCCAATTTCACAATTTCATGTCCAGGGTATGGGTTGAGGGCAACCACCTCCTTAAATGCAGCACTATCTCCATCGGACAGCATCTCAGTATATCGCACCTGGTGACGACTGACTGACCTGGCCCACATCCTCTTAGCTGCCTCCTGCTCCATTGCTTTACTTGAGCCTCCAAAATTTTTAGCACAGTCAGTGTGTGCCTCCCTCCAGCTTTCAAATTCCTGGTCTGTTATTTTTCCTTCTCGCTTGGCACTATTCTTTAAGGCACATGCATGACAGTAGGAGGACAAGACCTCAAAGTCTATTACTAGACCTGTAAGGACGTCAATGCACACACTGATGCCATAATTTGATGTGAAACCTCTTTTATGCCAGGTTCCATCAAAAGACACGCTGATGTTTATAACTGCATCTTCATCCTCCATCAGTAACCTTGCCACATCTGCATCAACCTCAGCATAAGCCTGCCTGATCTGCTCCCTGGCCCTGTGCAATGACCCCAAGCCTCTCTCAATTTCTGCAACTACAATGAAACAAATGCCGTATAAATAAACGTTGATTTAATCAGGTTTTATTCATAGTGCACATATAACTTAACTTATTTTGTAAAAGACAGTGGATTATGATATGATTATGTTATGTGTGTGTGTGTGAAAGCAAATCTGTCCAACAAAATATACTGAATATCATACAATTTATTTGTTCATATCGTATGTATAAATATGTTTACATTTTTATGATATAATGTGCATTATGAGGGGAAATATAAATGTAATGTCACTCTCACTTCTGACACTATCCACAAGACAAAAGCATTTGGCATTTAGACACTACACTGCTCTGGCTCAACCTTTTTCATACCTGTCACTTTTCTGTTGTGTCTCTGATAAGTCTTAAGGTGAAGGGAAGGTATTCCCAACACCTTGCTGATTTTTTTGAGAGCTGCATACCCCATTCCTAATTCATGTGCTAAGAGCACCATCCGCACATTCACATCAAATGCAACGTCGTTCCTGGACTCGTCTTGCAGACGCGTAGATGTGTAAACACTTCTGCAGTACCTATCTCTCTCACACAGACTACACTCCAGCAACACACTGCTACAGAACCCATGATTCTGTGGATCGATGTCAATTTTCAGCCCTGATCCAGCACAGTTAGGACAACACAAACCACTGACTAATTCATTCAATCGTGCGACGTGAATTATGAGCCATTCCTGTGTGGCGCGGCTGTCATTCCCTCCAACAGACTCTCTCTTTCCCTTTCCAAACGATAGCTTACGCGATGAGGCACACCCTGATGGGGTTTCATCGTCTAATTTGTTGTTTACTTTCTTTTTACTAGCTCTTGCAAGTGACAGCTGTTGCCGTCTTTTCTGTGAAAGTTTATGAGTTGATTTCGGTGTTGTCGGCATTTTCTCTCAGGCTCAGAATAAACAATGTAGCGTGACGCCTGAGAACCAATCACGTAGTCGGAATTTCACATCGACCAATCAGATGTGGTTTTCGGCTGTAGATTCCCCGGCAAACTTTCGCGGTTGGTTATTTCTACAAAGGAAATGTTTCTGTGAATGGAGACGGCACGGGAGCTCGCGTCAGAATGCTAACTTTTGGTGATTTCCGATAGAAATCTAAAGGCACAAGTTGACAAAATATAATGAAATAACCACCTTAATGTGTAATGTTGACATATTTTTTATTTTGACATGAAAGCTTACATGTTAAGGGAGCAAACTGGCCCAAAATCTCAAAATTGACCACTGCATGAAAAAACGATGTTTTCACCTGCCGTGTCTCGCCTTAAATAGTCTCTTTGTTGTTTCGGAGCAATGACTTGGAGCGCAGCTGGAAGAAAACAAAACTAGAAGTATTTCGCATTTCGTGGAGAGAGAGAATGATTGAGTACAGAAAGGCCTTAAAAACTGCTAGATCTGCCTATTTTTCAAAACTTTTAGAAGAAAATAAACACAACCCTAGGTATTTATTTGATACAGTGGCTAAATTAACAAGAAATAAAGCTTCAACTTCTGATGTTTCCAAAGAGCACAGCAGTAATGACTTTATGAACTTCTTTACTTGCAAGATTGATAATATTAGAGAGAAAATTATAACCATGCAACCGTCTACTACAGTATTGTGTCAGACAGTGCATTGTAGTGTCCCTGAAGAAAAATTCAATTCATTTACTGCTTTAGGAGAGGAAGAATTGTCTAAACTTGTTAAATCATCAAAATCATCCACATGTATGTTAGACCCTATACCGACTAAGCTATTGAAAGAGATGCTTCCAGAGGTCATAGATCCTCTTCTTAATATTGTTAATTCATCTTTATCACTAGGATACGTACCAAAAACTTTTAAGCTGGCTGTTATTAAACCTCTTATTAAAAAACCACAACTTGATCCTAGAGAATTAGTCAATTACAGGCCGATTTCAAATCTCACTTTTCTGTCAAAAATACTAGAAAAGGCAGTTTCATCACAACTATGTTCCTTTTTAGAAAGAAATAGTATCTGTGAGGATTTCCAGTCAGGATTTAGACCGTACCATAGTACTGAGACTGCTCTCATTAGAGTTACTAATGATTTGCTCTTATCATCAGATCGTGGTTGTATCTCTCTATTAGTGTTACTGGATCTTAGTGCTGCATTTGACACTATTGATCACAATATTCTTCTAAATAGACTCGAAAACTATGTTGGCATTAGTGGAATTGCATTGGCATGGTTCAAATCATACTTATCTGACCGTTATCAGTTTGTAGTAGTAAACGATGAGATGTCATATCAATCACAAGTTAAATATGGAGTACCGCAAGGCTCAGTACTAGGACCGTTGCTTTTCACTCTGTACATGCTACCCTTGGGAGATATCATTAGGAAGCATGGCGTTAGTTTTCATTGTTACGCTGATGATACTCAGCTCTATATCTCTTCGCGCCCTGACGAAACTTACCAATTCGCTAAATTAACAGAATGTATAGCTGATATAAAAAACTGGATGACCAGTAATTTCCTACTACTAAATTCAGAAAAAACAGAGATTCTAATTTTTGGACCGAAAACTTCTTCACGCAATAACCTAGAATACTGTCTAACACTTGATGGCTGCTCTGTTAAGTCTTCGTCGTCAGTTAGGAACCTGGGTGTGCTCTTTGATACCAATCTTTCATTTGAAGGCCATGTTACTAGCATCTGTAAAACCGCATTCTTCCATCTTAAAAATATATCTAAACTACGACATATGCTCTCAATGAAAAATGCAGAACAGTTAGTTCATGCGTTCATGACCTCAAGGCTAGATTACTGTAACGCTCTACTGGGTGGTTGTTCCTCCCGCTTGATAAATAAACTACAGCTCGTACAAAATGCAGCAGCTAGAGTTCTTACTAGAACTAGGAAGTATGACCATATTAGCCCAGTTCTGTCATCACTGCATTGGCTTCCTGTTAAACATCGTATAGATTTTAAAATCTTGCTAATTACTTACAAAGCACTAAATGGTTTAGCTCCCCAGTACCTAAGCGAGCTCTTAATGCATTATAGTCCTTCACGTTTATTGCGATCTCAGAATTCAGGCCAGCTGATAATACCTAGAATATCAAAATCAACCGCAGGCGGTAGATCCTTCTCCTATTTGGCACCTAAACTCTGGAACAATCTTCCTAGCATTGTTCGGGATGCAGACACACTCTGTCAGTTTAAATCTAGACTAAAAACGTATCTCTTTAACCTGGCATACACATAACACATTATCAATTTATATTTTCAAATCCGTTAAAGGATTATTAGGCTGCATAAAATAGGTCAGCCGGAACCGGGAACACTTTCTATAACACCAGATGTACTCGTTACATCAGAAAAAGAATGGCATCTACGCTAATATTAGTCTTTCTGTTTATCCCGAGGTTTACCGTAGTCAACCGGATCCGGGCCGTATCCAGCTGAGACCAAGGACCGGAGCCATGACACGACCACAACGCAGCCCTGAAGTATCAGCAGAGATCGAGTCGACTAGATCATCCATTGTGAAGGCCTCATCGACACGACAGCCAGTAGCACAGTTCCTCAACAAACCGTCCATACCGGCGTGATGAATACGATCCTCAACTGGACATGACCACAACGCAGCCCTGAAGTATCAGCAGAGATCGAGTCAACTAGATCATCCATTGTGAAGGCCTCATCGACACGACAGCCAGTAGCACAGTTCCTCAACAAACCGTCCATACCGGCGTGATGAATACGATCCTCAACTGGATATGACCACAACGCAGCCCTGAAGTATCAGCAGAGATCGAGTCAACTAGATCATCCATTGTGAAGGCCTCATCGACACGACAGCCAGTAGCACAGTTCCTCAACAAACCGTCCATACCGGCGTGATGAATACGATCCTCAACTGGATGGAACTGAAATAAACACTTTGATTGTTGCGATCCTATCAGACTTATGATAGCAACCTGATTCGTAACAAAGCACTGTTCGCCAGAGGAGAACTGGCCCCCTGACTAAGCCTGGTTTCTCCCAAGGTTTTTTTTTCCATTTTAACACCTATTTGCCACTTGTTTGCCACCTGTTTGCCACCTGATGTCACCTGATGGAGTTTGGGTTCCTTGCCGCTGTCGCCTTTGGCTTGCTTAGTTGGGGACACTTGACATTTGACTTGACATTTGATATTCAACAGTATTCTTGACATTTAATCAACAGTGCTTCTGATCTGCCTGCATTGACACTATTCTTTAAGAGCTGCTGTGCAGCCAAAATTATGTACCAGTTATCAATGTAAAGCTGCTTTGACACAATCTGCATTGTAAAAAGCGCTATATAAATAAAGGTGACTTGACTTGACTTGACTTCTTTTCGGGCCTGTTTAAGATGATTTTCACAGGCCCTGGCTTCAGCGTGTCTTTCTTTCAGCTCAGTCTCTGCTTTGGCTAGGAGAGCTTCGCCGTGTTGAAGTTTTCCAGTTAGTGCTTTCCTGGATTCCTTTTCCAACAGTTCTCTACGCTCCACCTCCAGGTGGAGCTCTGCAAGGGCTTTTTGAAGCCTTTGCAGCTCCTCCTGTAGTTCAGGTTTGGACTCATCCGCTGTCCCACGCTGGTCCTGGGTCTCGATGAGTCGTTGATCGAAGCGATGTCGGGTCTGGGCCTGATTCCTCCGGGCATCCTCGGCCTGGAGCTTGAGGTTGTGGGTGATGGCTCGGATGACTTTCGCCCATTCTTTGTAGCGGTAGCTCTGCGTCGGACCGTGGGCCATCAGTCGATTCAGGTTGTCGTCCAGCTGCTCGTTGCTCAGGTGCTGGGGATCCACAGCGGCATTGGGCAGGAACGTGCTGGTCAGGGAGCCCAACCAGGTCTCGAGTCGGTCCCAGTGGGTGCTGGGGATGGCTGCTCTGAACATGTTGGCTTGCTGTTGGCGAGATAAAGACAGCACAAACAGAACCAATGCAAGCACGCGCAGAACTAACGACTTATAATAATGCATGATTATATAATTCTTTGGTTTGATTCCCGTTAACTGGTGCAGACAGTTAGTGGAATGTAGGCTAGACACTTAATTGTCGATAGCCAAAAGGACCACGTGGGTCAATTTGTGTGGGTGAGTGCCGGATTTAAATAAAGATTTTGACAGGCGGTAGCTCTAAGAGTCCTTTGATGATTCTCGCTGCTCGGTCGTCTCTCTACTATTGAGTTTTCCGTGATGGCTCTCACAGGCTCTGCCTTTACATGAACTGAAAAAAACAAACACAGTAGAAAAGCAAAACAGAACAGAATAGGATGGCTGCAATTAAATGAGAAATAGAGCAGTCAACAAATAGGAAGGAATAGGAGTAGAATAGCCATAAAATAAAACAAGAAGGGCTAGAGGGGATAAGTGAAACTTAAACTTCCTATCACAGCTGGGTTTATGACGGGGCCAGGCGAGGGCACTGCTGCGTCATAAAACCTAGAAGGATGGTATGGCTTAAGAGTAAAAGAGTTGGCTAGCACTTCAAGGATCAAAGAATATGTAATATTCTGTAGTTTTCACTAAGGGAAGGGACTGTATGTTGTTACTCTAGGCCTGGGGTGAATTGCGAGTGCTCAGATGAGAACTCAATGACGGAGCAGCCTCTCCTAGACGTTCCCGCACTCGACTGCGGTGTCCGTGGACGCCCTGCCCCCCTTACACTACAGGGAAATTAAACAAAATTGCCTTGGGTATCCAACTGGACTCGTCGCCTCCCTGCACCTGACACACCCAACCTGCTAAAGTCTCTGCGTGCTGCCCGTGGTATGAGGCCAGAAACGTCCTGCGATTCACACACAGCCAGTGCAAGACCCGCCAGGCCAGGCGGCTCCACTTCACTGGAACTCACTGGAGCGACCGCCAACTCACCACCGGGCACTAAAGAGCCTTATCTGCAAGTACACAAATGTTCATGCAAACACAGCTTAATTGTAAATTTAAATCTCAATTTAAATCTTGTTTAAATTAAATTTAAATAATCAAGTGTGTAGGACAAAAGAATGGTTGTTAAAAATGACAGTCAGAATGAACTAGCTAACTAGAACAGTAATGAGCAGAAGAGGTAAAGTAAAAACAAAATAATTCAGATGAACTTGATCCAAATTTGAATCAAACTCTGTTTAATTGAATTTAAACAAGTGCATAGAATAACAGGATGGGAAAAAGGAGAAAAAGAGAAAAATTCAGAGGCACTTGATTCAAATTTGAATCAAACTTTGTTCAATTAAATTTCAATAAGTGCGTGGACTAACGGAATAGGAAAAGGGAGAAAAAGAAAACAATCCAGAGGCACCTGATTTAAATTCGAATTAAACTTTGTTCAACTGGATTTAAATAAGTGCATAGAATAACAGAATGGGAAAAGAAAGGAGAAAGCCTTCCCTATTTGTGAGTTTCCTTAAAGAGAATTGCTTCTTGAGCAAAAAGCCAACTGATTGACACTAATTAATTTTAAATTTCAATTAAATGTTATTTAATTGTGTGTGCGTGAATGTTATTGCCAGCCAATAACAAACAGGACACAGAACGAAGAGTGAATAAAATAAAACATTAAGTAATGAAAAGGAATGAATTTTTAAAAGTAAAAGTAAAAATAACTTGAGAGAAAGAGAGAGAAAAGACAAAAGGGAATAAATGAAATAAAAATCAAGTAGAATAAAGTAAAATATCGAAATAAAATAAAATAAAATAGAGTAAATCCGTTAACACAGGGAAAAAGGAAAAGGGAAGAACACACAGAGAAGGGAACTGACTTATCTGGGAGTGTCCACCAGGGGAGCACTTGCAGAAAGTGAATTCTCTTGTTGGAAGGGAAACTTAATTTTAAATTACAAATTTAAACGTGTTTAAATTAAATTTAAATCAGTAAACCACATTCCAAAAACGATTGGAAAGAATAACCATCAAAACAAATTACAAGTTAGTACAACTCCACGCAGTTTAGAGCAGCAAAGATAATTTGGAGATAATTCAGTTCAAAGTATGGAGAGCAGCTTTAACTCAGAACGTCCACACGGTGGCGTCAATGAGTCCACACAACCAATAAGTAGGGAGGGGTGCCACACCTGAACAGACTGCCCTCTGGCGTCTGGTCAGAGTTACTGCATCCACCTTCTTTAATTTGTGATATTAAATGAGCACGTCTAGGGCGCTGACCCTTTACGGCTGATTTAACTGCACGATCACCATTACAACTATAGAACCTCAGCGGATTCTTTGGTGCCAGTTTACTGGACAAATATGCACCTTTTACTCACGAGTACACAACTTCTAGGGATCTCGGGGATTAGTGAACCCCTGTTTGCACAAATTTTAGTGCACAAATATGTAACTGCAGGATAATTCGCTGCTGTTATTAGTCACTCTGGATCAGGGCGTTTTTGACTGGCTCCAATTTTACAAGTCAAATCGGGTAAAGAAGATAAACTGTTTTCAGATTAGGCTTGTATTCGGTAACGTATTTTGGTTAGCTAAGCCAATTATGTTACCAAGGGAGCGAGACGCTATTTTTGAATTATTGGACGACACAAGTAATTCAGATTTAATAGCGGCAAATAAGGCCTTTTGAGAGATTAGTAGGAATCTCCTATTATAGCATCAAACCCTAAAGTGATCGAAAAACGTTAAAGTGACTTGGTTTTGTTGAACGAACAAAGAACAAATCAGCATGAATACAATACGTTTAATATGTAAAATTAATACTACAAAGGTTATACGGCTAAAGATACACATGTAGATACAAATATATACAAAGTAAGGCAGTAAAGACAGGAAAGAGAGATGATCAAAGAATGGCAAATTACAACAGTTACCTTTTGAAAGCCAGCACAGAAATCAAGTTAAACGAAGAAATTATTATTATTAATTTCAAAGAAATTATAATACTTGCATATTGGTTCAAGTCAGTGTGCAGTAGAGTTTTAATGCGCTTGGCTTGGTTGGTCCTTTCCGAGAGGGTTTCTCCGGCGGGGTTTTCAAACGAAAAAAGTTTAACTGACGCGTAAGATGACAGAGAAGAAAGGAGAGAGAGAGAGTCCAAGGAGATGGTCGTCACGGAAGGAGCTGAGCGCGGGATGACAACGCTGTCGCCTGAGGCAGTTCAGGTGTAATCGAGAGACAAACGGGAGACCAAAGAAAAGCGCATGTCGTTTGCTTTTATGGAAAATCAAGCGAACCCGCCTCCTGAGTTGGAGTGGCCAATAGGTGCGTAGCCCTGTTTGGCGGGCAAAGTTCCTTTGTCTGGTCTCCTAGCTGAATTTGCATACTTGATGACTATCAGATCGTATTTCGAGATGGAGTACTTTCTTCACAGCATCATTAAACAAATCGAACAATGCATTTGACAGCCATGTAATATACATAGAGGAATGAGACGTGGAAATAGCTTTAAAATTAATGTAAACTTGACATAAGAAAAGCATGTAGAAGAAGTCATGTGTGACGAGCAGGGCGGGCGAGAGCCGTGAGGGAACGGCGCGAGGCCGGTGACGCGAGTGTTAATGATCGTCACCTGCGAGGCGCACCGGCCTTGAGTCCCTCACGGAGGAGCTCCGGGAGCATAAAAGGAGGAGCGACGACAGTGAAGGACGAGAGAGGACCAGGCCTGGACTTTATTTTATGTTTTATTATGTTTCTGTGGCCGGCAGACGTCCGCGAGGGGACTGCCGGCATTACTTTCATTTTGTTCTGTGTTTATTTTGAATTAAAGTTTCATGGAACGTTCGCAGGTTCCCGCCTCCTTCTTCCCATATTTACGAACTGTGTTACATTATGGTTTACAGACAAATTTATCATTAAAACTAAAACTAACTCAACTATAGTTATTTAAACTAAGTCTAAACACTAGGAAACATGCATGCACTTGAAATACATGACGGGTACATTTTGGCATAGTTATGTTACATATACAGTCTTCAATGCATGTTTGTGTGTTTGTGTGTGTGTCTGTGTGCATGTGGTGGGTGTTGGAATGTGATCTGGCACTCACATGAGGGGCCCCCTTTGATGTCCCAAGAGCTAGGAAATTAGGCCCTCTGTCTTACCTCGGAGGGTAACAAAGATGTCAGAGTGTCTGTTTTTCTCTGGACCGGCCGGAGCCGAGGTCAGATTACAACACAGTCCAGCATGCGAGTGTTAAAATACATGATTTGCGAGTGTAATGAGTACATTTACATTAACAGTACGTTGTTGGTGTCATGTGTAGAACTATGTACAAGGCATGGTTTTCTATGGGTTATTTGGGGATTAGCTACCCCTGGGTTTCCTTAATCTCGAAAGAGATAGTTAAGAACTGAACTAATCTAATGTGATTTCAGAAAAAGTGACATCCTTCGCTAATTTGGCAAGACTTTGTATGTAATGCATAATCTGGTGTAAAACAGTGGGGGTGGATGTAGCAGGGATATGTTGTTACACCAGATTATAAATCATTTTTGTTATTTCTTTTTATATACATTATTTGTTTTAGGGCATTTTATTTTGAAAACGTTGCGTGCCTTTATTAAATATAGTATGTACGTCGGCTGACGTCACACATGGGTAAGGCGTTCAAATCGCAGCGCAATCGGAAGTTCGTCCTCTTTCCTGCAATGCCACTAGAGAGGAGAGGTACGATTTCATGAGCTCCGCTCATCAAATGTTAAATGGTGTTATAAGTGTTCATGTCATGTTCATATGATCAAATGTGAGAAAGTATTCTGTGTGATGTTATATTTGACCATTAGTTCGAGTTATCAACCTGGTAAATGTAGTTCATTTTAGTGCTCTTTACGGGTAAATAGTGCATTGCGTGAGATGGCGGCAAAGTGTGTGCGTCGCGTGTGTGAAGGATATGTTAGCGGCTATGCGGCTAACATCTCAATTAAGTAATATTTATATATAGATAAATATAAATTGATAAATAATAGATCGATATGTTTAACTAAAAAGATGTGCATGTATAATTAATTATATTTTGTAAACTATATATATATATTTTAGTCTTAATATATTTTGTACACTTAAGAGATATATTTTAATATATATTGTACATTGCATTCATTGTATGTTCTGCCAATTCCGATTTTCTTTCTAAGAACTATAAATGACAACATATACAAACAAAAATCTACTTTTCTTCAATGCAGAGTTTTATTTTCATTAAAAAAAAAGTAAAAGTCAGTAATAAAATATTAACAGCTCAAATAAATGCAATAGAATAAAGAGAGCTATGAAACTAAGTTTTTTGGGTTAACTCTCTGAGGTCCGAAAACGCGCCGGCGCGTTTTCAGGTTTTTTTTCACATTGCAGCAAAACAGACTTAAAATACTCCGTCATTTCTTGTCATAGAGACATAAGTAATTGTGGCAAGGGGGGCGTGATTCAGCGAAGTCTGCAGCGGGAGAGAGAGGCAGGAGACACACGGTGAGTGAGTGGATTAAGCCTAAATAACAAACACCTGTCTCTTGTTCCAGTAATTGGCGTGGAGAGAGTATAAAACAACAGGAGAAGCAGGAGCGAGGGAGAGAGAGTGGGACTACTGGCTGACGCACACTCCCACACAGCGTGGAGCTCATCTGTTGTGAAACTTGTGATACTTTATGACCGTTTTGTGCCTGTCTGCACACCTTTTTGATTTTCTTACGAATAAAAACACAGTCAGTAGTCCAGTCGACCCCGTCCTCTTCCTTCCTTACATCCTCGAACATTGTTACACTGGTGCCGAAACCTGGGAAGGAAGACGGAAGCCACCGCCATGCAAACGCCCTCTGCTGCACCATTTGCGGAGATTATTACATCCCTCACGGTCATGCAGCAAGATCAACACCAGGCCCTGCTGGACTTGCGACAGGATCAGGAGAGGCGGTTCCAGGCCGTCCTCCAAGCCCAGCAGGAAGACCGCGAGAGGTTCCGGAGCTGGATTGACCGGGAGGTTCGACCGGAAGCCACGGAACAACGAGCTGTGCCCGCCCACCTCCCTCTTAACAAAATGGGGCCTGGGGACGACCCGGAGGCATTCCTAGATTTGTTTGAGAAGACGGTAGAGGTCTGTGGATGGCCTCGGGACTAGTGGCCGATGCGCCTGGTCCCACTGCTCTCCGGGGAGTCCCAGGTAGCGGCACAGCAGCTTCCGGTGCAGAATCTCCTGGTCTTCGATGACCTGAAGAGAGCCATCATCCAGCGGGTCGGCCGGAGCCCAGAAGAACATCGCCAGAGGTTTCGTTCTCTGGAGCTGGCGTAGTCCGGCCGGCCCTTCGTGATGGCCCAACAGCTACGGGACTCCTGCCGCAAATGGTTGCTGGCCGATGGAAGTGACGTGGAGAGCATCATCGATCGCGTGGTACTGGAGCAGTTTATCACTCGGCTCCCAAGGAGAACGGCCGAGTGGGTCCAGTGCCACCGCCCCACGTCGCTGGAGTCGGCCATCCATCTCGCAGAGGACCACATGGTGGCGTGCCCCGGGGTCGGCGAACCCCTCCCATCTGTCTCTCTCTCTCCTTCTCTTCCACCTCCCTCTCTCTCTCGACCTGTCCCTCAACCTAGGTCCTGTCCGCCCGGCCCTCCTCGAGTCCCGCCCCGGGGGCGGGGCGGGAGTAACCAGAGTCTCTTCGCGGCGCCACGAGTCCCGCCCAGGGGGGCGGGACTGCCACCGGCCGGGTTGGACCCCGCTCCTGTTTCTCCGCTCTCTCCACGTCAGCCGCTTAATCCTCTCTCTGCCACTGGAGCGGCGGGGAGGTCTGGGCCGGCCTGCTGGCATCGCAGGCTGCCCCCGGTCAGGCTGGATGGTACCAAATACCTGTGAGTATTAAGGGGGGTACCTATCAGGCATTGGTGGATTCAGGGTGTAACCAAACCTCGATTCATCAAAGTCTGATACAATCCGGGGCATTGGATACGAGCCGCATGGTTAAGGTGCGGTGTGTGCACGGGGATGTGGTGGAGTATCCTATTGTGCCAATCATTATCCAGTTCCGGGGCCAAAAACATAGTGTTGAGGTGGCAGTTAACCCTCACCTCCGGCATCCGTTAATTTTGGGAACCAATTGGCCAGCGTTTACAGAATTATTGGGGGCTTTATGTACGGATGCCTCTTGGGGAAAAAATGCACAGGAGGGGAACGCGAGTGTGCAGGCAGGAGAGACTGAACCGGGACCACTGAGTACTGCCTCAGGGGAACAGAGCGAAATCGAGAGACTTATTCTCTCGGAGCGCGATGATTTTCCCCTGGAGCAGTCTCAGGATGAGACGCTGAAACGTGCGTTTGAACAGGTCAGTACCATCGGCGGACAGTCTCTCCATCCTGGACAACCGCTTACCTATCCATATTTTGCAATTGTTAAAAATAGGTTGTATCGAGTGACCCAAGACGCTCAGACAAAAGAAGATACAACCCAGTTATTAGTTCCTAAGAGCCGCCGGGAAATGCTTTTTCAAGCGGCTCATGCTAATCCAATGGCTGGTCATTTAGGACAGGGAACGACACTAAATCGCCTCATGACCCGATTTTTTTGGCCGGGCATTCACAAGAATGTGCGCAGGTGGTGCGCGGCTTGTCGTGAATGTCAGTTGGTGAACCCACCGGCCACCCCAAAAGCGCCGTTGCGCCCAATTCCATTAGTGCAGGTCCCCTTCGAAAGAATTGGTATGGACCTCATCGGGCCATTAGAGCGATCAGCAAGAGGGCATCGTTTTGCATTAGTCATTATGGATTATGCAACACGATATCCAGAAGCAGTGGCTCTCCGCAACATTTCCGCTAAGAGTGTTGCTGATGCACTGTTTTCTTTAATCTCCCGAGTGGGGATTCCGAAAGAAATCCTCACTGATCAAGGCACGGCGTTTATGTCACGGACGTTACGCAAACTTTACGAGTTATTGGGCATTAAGTCGATTCGTACCAGCGTCTTTCACCCACAAACAGACGGGCTGGTCGAACGTTTTAATCGCACACTTAAAACAATGATTCATAAATTTGTGCAGGAAGACGCCAAAAATTGGGATAGATGGTTGGAACCCCTGTTGTTCGCTGTGCGAGAGGTCCCGCAAGCCTCCACGGGGTTTTCCCCCTTCGAGTTACTCTATGGTCGTCAGCCCAGGGGGGTGTTAGATGTCATAAGAGAAACTTGGGAGGACGGACCTTCTCAATCCAAAAATGAAATTCAGTATGTACTGGACCTGAGAACAAAACTCAAAAAAACAGCTTTCACGACGCCGTTCGGATTACACCAATTTGTTACACTTCCGTTCGGGCTGTTTGGGGCACCGGCTACCTTTCAGCAACTGATGGACAGGGTGTTACGGCCCCATGCTGCATATGCTGCTGCCTATTTGGACGAAATCATTATATTTAGTAATGATTGGCAGCGGCATATGCAGCATCTGAGGGCTGTCCTAAGGTCGCTGAGGGGGGCCGGGCTCACGGCCAACCCGAAGAAGTGTGCAATTGGGCGCGTGGAAGTAAAGTATCTGGGCTTCCACTTGGGGCATGGACAGGTGCGTCCCCAAATTGATAAGACTGCAGCAGTTGCGACCTGTCCGCGCCCTAAGACCAAAAAGAGGTGAGACAGTTCCTGGGGCTGGCGGGATATTACAGAAGGTTTGTGCCTAATTATTCGGACCTCACCAGCCCCTTGACTGATCTTACTAAAAAGGATGCACCAGATACGGTCCAGTGGACGGAGCCGTGCCAGCAGGCGTTTACCCAGGTAAAGGCTGCTCTGTGTGGCGGGCTGTTGCTTCACTCTCCTGATTTCTCTCTCCCTTTTGTGTTGCAGACCGACGCATCGGACAGGGGGCTGGGTGCAGTCCTGTCCCAGGAGATAGAGGGGGAGGAACGGACGGTGCTGTACGTTAGTTGTAAGCTCTCTAAGAGAGAGACTAAGTACAGCACCATGGAGAAGGAGTGTTTGGCCATCAGGTGGGCCGTCCTCACCCTCCGCTATTATCTCCTGGGACGGGAATTCACCCTCTGTTCGGACCACGCTCCTCTGC
>RJVU01071460.1:48999-69263 GCA_003731715.1 Anabarilius grahami
GGTTTGGGGGTGGGTTCTAGATTTGTATAATTGTATTCTTGAATTTCTTTACTTTAAAAAAAAGAAACCTCAAAAAATCCTCAGTAAACAGTTGTTAACAAAAAAAGAGTTATAGCCATTTTAGTGCCTCTGCCCATTTAGAAAGTTTTGGCACCTCTTAGTGACCGTGAATCGAATTTTCAACTTTTTTGATAACTTTTGATATTCAGACTCCAGAGAATCTTTCTGCACTGGTTTGGTTCCGATCAAGCGAAAAACCTAGGACTAGTTCGCAAAAGTAGGTTTTGGACAAAATTCTAAATGAGCAGTTTTGCGTTTTTGATCGTTGTAGCACCACCTATGGGCCAGTCTGGGTCATACTCTGTCAACCTCTCCCCAAATTGAGACCTATCATATGGCCAAGTTTCAAGTCTCTAGGCCATACGGATTGGTCTGCACAATCAGTTTTATATCGGAAGAAAAATAATAAAAATCCTTACAATTACAATAGGGTTCCAGCACAATGTGCTTGAACCCCTAAAAACAGTACAAGTATGATAATGTCATGATCCCAGCCTGTGTTCAGGTCTTGTGTGGACTTTTATGTTATTTCCTGTTCTGTGCCATATTTTGTAGTCCTTTGTAGTTTTTCTTGTTGATTACTTCCTNGCATGTGACAAATAAAACTCTTGAACAATTACAATAGGGTTCCAGCACAATGTGCTTGAACCCCTAAAAACAGTACAAGTATGATAATGTCATGATCCCAGCCTGTGTTCAGGTCTTGTGTGGACTTTTATGTTATTTCCTGTTCTGTGCCATATTTTGTAGTCCTTTGTAGTTTTTCTTGTTGATTACTTCCTGATTGTTCCCATGTGTGTCTTGTTTGCCACTCACCCCTTGTGTATAAATACCCCAGTGTTTCTCATGTTCTTTGTCTGGTGTTGTCCTTAGTGGATGTATTGAGTGAGTTGTTTTCATTTCTTTTTGGCCCTGTTTTTGGCCCTGTTTTTGGCCCTGTTTTTGGCCCTGTTTTTGGCCCTGTTTTTGGCCCTGTTTTTGGCCCTGTTTTTGGCCCTGTTTTTGGCCCCTGTTTTGTTAATAAACTGCTATACTGCACTTGGATCCTCCTCTTCCTTGTTTCTGAAACACTCTGGCCCGGTTTCACAGATAGGGCTTAGCCTAAGCCAGGATTAGGCCTTGGTTCAATTAGGGCATTTAAGAAGCTTTTATAACTGTTCACTATAAAAAACATTACTGGTGTGCATCTTGAGACAAAACAATGGCACTAACATGTTCCAACATGTGTCAGTACAAGTTACATTTAGTTAAAACAGTTCAAACTTGCATTTTAGTCTAGGACTAGCTTAAGCCTTGTCTGTGAAACCGGGGATCCGCGTCACAGATAGTAGGCCTATGTTATTAGGAACACCGTCTGTTTGTTTTTGCGTTAAGGTTAAGCTGTTGTGGAAGTCACAGTTCACTTTGATTTTTACGTAGCATTTCAGAGCATCAAAGGTATGAAAAGTTGGTCTTAAACCTATTTTTATGAATGCATAATTTATATTATATTTGTTTATTTTAAATAGTTTGCCATGAAGTAGATGCAATGCATTAATGTCATTAAGGTAAGAAGCTTTAGTTTTTTTTTCTATGTTTAATTATCTTTCACTGTCTGTGCTAACAGTGACCAAAGCACATTTTGTATTAATCTTCAATTCAACCTTTCCCTTTTCTGTCATATCAAACATATCTCTTACATTTGATGTTACTTCAGAGTGTGTCCTACTGTAAAAGAAAAATTGTAACAAATGTTACAGGATCTTCCATGAGAAACAAGGGATGGTGTTTGGGGTTGGAAAGTAAAAAGGGCTCGGAAAGTAAAAAGGGCTCAGTGACCTCAACCAAAAAAAAAGTGTTTTTTTCCTTCTTTTGAATAGCATGCACTGATGAATTGTGCCAATAAATTGTGTTAAAGGCACTATGTGTAAGATTTTTATATTAAAATATCCCAAAACCACTTGCACAGTGTTATATATTTCGTTCAGCTGCGTACTTACATTATCCTAAATGTTTCTAAGAATTTGTAAATTCAGAGCAATTCACAATTTTAAATGGTGCCCGTCCCTCCCTTCTCCCTTGTCGCCTGTCAATGACATAGTATCTGTAGTATCTGTTATCCCTGTTATCCGTTATCCCATGGTTTCCGCTTGTACTGCACAGTAACATGTACCCATGGCAACAGACGTGGACAACTGCGTAGCGGCATGCTGTTGTTTCGTTCAAACATTATGGACCATGGCAAGCAAACTTTGGGACAAAAGGAGAAATAAAAACGAGGATCAATATCGGTGTGGCGTTTTCGAGATGGCGAGGGCTGTGTGACTTGACAGAGATGCCGCTCTTGCACGTTATTAGACAGGTAAGCAAATGTAGGCTATATAAGATGAATCAATGTTATATAGCTCAACACGATGAAATGTTAGAATATTATCAGTATAATATTCTAATGTTGATCTAGCTTACTGTTAGTCTCATACAGCCAACAAACTATACATAGAATATTACAACTTTCAACACACTCAAATGCAGTTTAGTTTGATAGTGTACCGTTAGACCAAGTGAAACGTCATATAAACTTTCCTCTATGAGTAGTATTTCAGCACTTGCAGGAAATTTGGTAGAATGAAATGTCCTCATTTCTTTTGTATCCCCTGGGACTCGTGTGTGGGTCTCTCATTAGCAGTCGCACCCGCGATTCTCGGCCACGCCCTGCTTCATACCTCAGTCATGTTAAAAAACATGATTGCATTCACTCATCCATAAACATAATTAGATCCATCGGCATAATGACAAGTTCCATGATTCCATTCTCATCCACTGCATAATCAATCTACGCCTTTGTTATTGTTTTGAAGAGTTTAGCGACCCCTAGAGGCGAAAAAAATACATATTGTGCCTTTAAGAAAGTACTGTAAATAGTCCATTTTGATTACATGCTAATATTTTAACTTGAAAGTGCACTGAATGTTCCATTCACAGTGTGTCATTATCATCCAGCCCCTTCTGCCATTTAATCAGACACTACACTGAAATAGAACTGGACTCTTTTGAGTCCTCCACTAAAAATAACGCTCCCCGTTTTAACAGCATTTAGCACTCATCTGCTTCTTTTCAACAGACATCTGCAGAGACTCAAAGAGCTGCAGAAATACAAAGATCCTGATTGTCAAGCAGGAAGCAGTTTTCACACAGCATGAATGAGTTTTAATGACGGCTCCGAATGGACCGCTTCAGTTGGGCACAGATAAGGAATTGAAACAGCTGTTTTAGACCTTGATGGGATGTGGATGTTTGTGCATGTACTGTATCATATACTGTATATTTATAATTACTATTTTAAAAAATATATTTGGTAACTCTTCATTTCGATGGTCCATTTAAGACATTCAACTAACTATAAGTAACTTTGCAACTATGTGAGCAAACTCCAGGACCAGACTGCCTCAATGCCTTACAATGCCTTACAATGCCTTACATTGCTTCGATGGGTCAGGGCTGTTTTGGCAGCCAAAGTGGGACCAATACAATATTAGGAAGGTGGTCATAATGTGTATATATATATATATATACAGGTCCTTCTCAAAAAATTAGCATATTGTGATAAAGTTCATTATTTTCCATAATGTAATGATAAAAATTAAACTTTCATATATTTTAGATTCATTGCACACCAACTGAAATATTTCAGGTCTTTTATTGTTTTAATACTGATGATTTTGGCATACAGCTCATGAAAACCCAAAATTCCTATCTCAAAAAATTAGCATATCATGAAAAGGTTCTCTAAACGAGCTATTAACCTAATCATCTGAATCAACTAATTAACTCTAAACACCTGCAAAAGATTCCTGAGGCTTTTAAAAACTCCCAGCCTGGTTCATTACTCAAAACCGCAATCATGGGTAAGACTGCCGACCTGACTGCTGTCCAGAAGGCCATCATTGACACCCTCAAGCGAGAGGGTAAGACACAGAAAGAAATTTCTGAACGAATAGGCTGTTCCCAGAGTGCTGTATCAAGGCACCTCAGTGGGAAGTCTGTGGGAAGGAAAAAGTGTGGCAAAAAACGCTGCACAACGAGAAGAGGTGACCGGACCCTGAGGAAGATTGTGGAGAAGGACCGATTCCAGACCTTGGGGGACCTGCGGAAGCAGTGGACTGAGTCTGGAGTAGAAACATCCAGAGCCACCGTGCACAGGCGTGTGCAGGAAATGGGCTACAGGTGCCGCATTCCCCAGGTCAAGCCACTTTTGAACCAGAAACAGCGGCAGAAGCGCCTGACCTGGGCTACAGAGAAGCAGCACTGGACTGTTGCTCAGTGGTCCAAAGTCATTCGGAAATCAAGGTGCCAGAGTCTGGAGGAAGACTGGGGAGAAGGAAATGCCAAAATGCCTGAAGTCCAGTGTCAAGTTCCCACAGTCAGTGATGGTCTGGGGTGCCATGTCAGCTGCTGGTGTTGGTCCACTGTGTTTTATCAAGGGCAGGGTCAATGCAGCTAGCTATCAGGAGATTTTGGAGCACTTCATGCTTCCATCTGCTGAAAAGCTTTATGGAGATGAAGATTTCGTTTTTCAGCACGACCTGGCACCTGCTCACAGTGCCAAAACCACTGGTAAATGGTTTACTGACCATGGTATTACTGTGCTCAATTGGCCTGCCAACTCTCCTGACCTGAACCCCATAGAGAATCTGTGGGATATTGTGAAGAGAAAGTTGAGAGACGCAAGACCCAACACTCTGGATGAGCTTAAGGCCGCTATCGAAGCATCCTGGGCCTCCATAACACCTCAGCAGTGCCACAGGCTGATTGCCTCCATGCCACGCCGCATTGAAGCAGTCATTTCTGCAAAAGGATTCCCGACCAAGTATTGAGTGCATAACTGAACATAATTATTTGAAGGTTGACTTTTTTTGTATTAAAAACACTTTTCTTTTATTGGTCGGATGAAATATGCTAATTTTTTGAGATAGGAATTTTGGGTTTTCATGAGCTGTATGCCAAAATCATCAGTATTAAAACAATAAAAGACCTGAAATATTTCAGTTGGTGTGCAATGAATCTAAAATATATGAAAGTTTAATTTTTATCATTATATTATGGAAATAATGAACTTTATCACAATATGCTAATTTTTTGAGAAGGACCTGTATATATATATATATATATAATAAAAAATATATATAGCGGTGTGAAAAAGTGTTTGCCCCTTCCTGATTTTTTATTTTTTTGCATATTTGTCACACTTTAATGTTTCAGATCATCAAAGATAACACAAATAAACACAACATGCCGTTTTTAAATGAAGGTTTTTATTATGAAGGGAAAACATAATCCAAACCCACATGGCCCAGTGTGAAAAAGTGCTTGCACCCTAAACCTAATAACTGGTTGGGCCACCATTAGCAGCAACAACTGCAATCAAGATTACTGATTACTGCCACACCTGTTCGCAATCAAGAAATCACTTAAATAGGACCTGCCTAACAAAGTGAAGTAGACCAAAAGATCCTCAAAAGCTACACATCATGTTGAGATCCAAAGAAATTCAGGAACAAATGAGAAAGAAAGTAATTGAGATCTATCAGTCTGGAAAAGGTTATTTTCTAGGTTATTAAAAGGTTATTTCTAAAGCTTTGAGACTCCAGCGAACCACAGTGAGAGCCATTATCCACAAATGGTGAAAACATGAAACAGCGGTGAACCTTCCCAGGAGTGGCCGGCCGACCAAAATTACCCCAAGAGCGCAGCGACAACTCATCCAAGAGGTCACAAAAGACCCCACAACAACATCCAAACAACTGCAGGCCTCACTTGCCACGGTTAAGGTCAGTGTTCATGACTCCAACAATAAGAAAGAGACTGGGCAAAAATGGCCTGCAAGGCAGAGTTCCAAGACGAAAACCGCTGCTGAGCAAAAAGAACATAAAGGCTCTTCTTAGTTTTGCCAGAAAACATCTTGATGATCCCCAAGGCTTTTGGGAAAATACTCTGTGGACTCATGAGACAAAAGTTTAACTTTTTGGAAGGTGTGTGTCCCATTACGTCTGGCGTAAAAGTAACACAGCATTTCAGAATGAGAACATCATACCAACTGTAAAATATGGTGGTGGTAGTGTGATGGTCTGGGGCTGTTTTACTGCTTCAGGACCTGGAAGACTTGCTGTGATAAATGGAACCATAAATTCTGCTGTCTACCAAAAAATTCTGAAGGACAATGTCCGGCCATCTGTTTGTGACCTCAAGCTGAAGTGAACTTGGGTTCTGCAGCAGGACAATGATCCAAAACACACAAGCAAGTCCACCTCTGAATGGCAGAAGGAAAAACAAAATTAAGACTTTGGAGTGGCCTAGTCAACGTCCTCAATCCTATTGAGATGCTGTGGCATGACCTTAAAAAGGCGGTTTATGCTCGAAAACCCTCCAATGTGGCTGAATTACAATAATTCTGCAAAGATGAGTGGGCCAAAATTCCTCCTCAGCACTGTAACAGACTCATTGCAAGTTATCGCAAACGCTTGATTGCAGTTGTTGCTGCTAATGGTGGCCCAACCAGTTATTAGGTTTAGGGGGCAAGCACTTTTTCACACAGGGCCATGTAGGTTTGGATTTTGTTTTCCCTTCATAATAAAAACCTTCATTTAAAAACACTAGTAAACACAACATGCAGTTATCTTTGATTCATATTTAAATTAGTTTGATGATCTGAAACATCAAAGTGTGACAAACATGCAAAAAATAAAAAAAATCAGGAAGGGGGCAAACACTTATTCACACCACTGTATATATATATATATATATATATATATATATATATATATATCTAAAGCATAACATTTTAACCACCTTCCTAATATTGTGTTGGTCCCCCTTTTGTGTGTGATCTCAATAAAATGAAAGCTTTTAATGTCAAAAAAGTCCTCTTATTTGTTATTTGTCCTCTTACCCCACACATACACACTCTGGTGTTAAAAGATATTTGCAAAATTAAGCAGAAATGCACACACTTCTCAAACAAATATTTACACACCGGTCTCTCGCACACTTGTCCTCCTGTTTAAAGGACAAATAGGAGGGCTGCTGCTGTAGTGTGGCCTTGTTATAATATTGGGTGGTTTTACAAAGCAACTCAGGGACGGTCTGTATCTGAGGCCAAAACACTACACACAATGCACTCATCAAATAGAAAAAGTGTGCGTTTGTCTACATTCATGTTATCAGTCTTCTTCACAATGCACAATACACAGAGTAGTGATGAATATTAAAACCTGAAGATAAACACATTATCACAGGGTTATCATGAAATATAGAAAAAAAATATTAAAGTCAAACAGATCCTTTTGTTTGTATCAGCATATGATATAATGCTCACCCAGTATAAAATAAAATGGGTTGGAATATGGATCCATATATGAATATAGAAATGAGATATATTTTATTTATTTGTGTATCGCATAACATTTGATCATTAATATGATAAACATAAAATATTTATCTGGAATAGTTACTTCAGTATAATGACTGTTGAACAGTATTGATAACTTTCTATACATGCAAATAATTTAACCTACATAACTGTGCTAGTCTCTAATAATTTAATAATTTAAATAACTTAAATTTTTTTTGTGTCCAGTTATTTGGTAATTAACCATGTATTCAGCAGATTTATGTCCATTCAGATTATCATGAATTATTTTTATGACAAAATAATTCATTTTGTAATAATGACCAGCTGACAGTTCATTATCCCTTTATGGCCTCAGTTTCATTGGTTTGTTTGAGTTCTTGATGACACTGGGTGGTCATTACTGGAACCTCCACAAATGATGCATCAGAATCAGAATAATCAGAATTTAAAGGAAATAGTTGACAAACTTTTTTTTCTTCAGTTCACACATCTCACTTTTATTTATGAAAAATTATAATCTCTTAGAAAGCATTTCAATAATGCGAAATATATTTTTAAAACAAACTATTTCACACACATCAGACTTTTATAAAAAATGTGTAGCTTCGTAGTGTTATAATACAGTAATTGAAACAGTAATTAAATCAGGAGATGACTTGGATGCTGAGATGAGAAGGTAGTGAACAGTACTTGCCATTAGAAACCCGTAGCAGCTTAGTAGTGTCATAAAATTCACTTTCCTGTGTTTTGCATGTTTGTTACTTCATTTAACAAATCGTCAAATATGTTTAATAATGCAGTCACACTTTCTTCATATAAGTTAACAAAACTAGTTAAATCGGTATAAAGGCTTAAAACAAATAATAGGAGACAAAATGCCCTGTTGAGGGAACAAAAATATTGCAAGTTTGTACAGCCTCAGGCCTTGTAGTTTGTCTGTATAGGAAGAATTACTGACCGTCACCCCGCGGTCTTGCGGGGTCCGTTTTGCTAATGCAGTCTTTAAGACCGTCCTTCAGTTGGACCAGCTGCTCAGAATGGCTTTCTAGCTTCCCGTTGACCTGTTCCAGGAAGCTGTCCGAATGTCTTTCCAGCTCACTGCGGATTCTCTCAAGGTCATCAGCCAACTCACCTAGGCTGCCACACTGTCCTTCAACCTGGGTGATTCGACTTTCCACCCCCATCACTTCCTGTTGCATTCCCAGCGTTGTAGTGCGACAACCCTGTAGTTCTCCGGCCAACCTCCGCCGCAAGCCCTGGAGTTCCGCCTTCAACTGGATCAGCCTCCGCTCCCCGGCCCCAAGCATAGACGACTGCCGCTCCACCAGATCCGAGATGCCCTGCACCTGAGAGACCAGCCGGCTTTCCCGTTCCTGCCAGGTGGAATTCACCTGACCGACTTCTCTAGCAAACAGGCTGACCGAATCACGTAGCCCCTTCAAGGTACGATTGACGGAGTTGACATTGATCTTGAGGAGTGTGATTTCCCCTTGAATGGAGCCCTCTGTGTCCTCCTGGGATAGCTGTGTTAGGAGACCCTGTAAGGTGTTGTTGAAATGATCCAGTTTGCTGGAATGCATGTCCAGGCGGTCCATCATCTTCTTTTCTGTTTCCTTACAGTCTTCTACCTCCGTCTGGATGAGGGCCGTCTCCGGGCTAGAGGCAGGGGAGCATGCAGAGGTGCAGAGGAGCTCAAGGACAGACATCTGCTTCTGCATCCCATCGAGGTCAGCCTCCACCCTCCTCCGGACACTGTCGATCTCCGTCTCCAGTGCCGGCACCACTTGCCCCTCTAGCAGAGCCGGTGCCGTGGCGTTGCTCAGCTCCTCAACTGCTACGAACAGACGTCGCTCCAATGTCTTCAGCTTATCATCTAACAAAGTCTTGAACCCATCCAGGGAGCTGAACCCAGGCTCCAGCCCATCTTGGTGGCCATGTTCAGAGGCATTAATCCTGCCCTCCATGTACACCAGCCGGTTCTCCAGTAGGGTCTCAATGTGGAGTGTCTGGTCAGTCATGTCCACTTGTAGCTGACTCTGGGACTCAGTCAGGCCCGTAACTGAGTCCTCCAACTGGAACATCCTCTGGGTCAGGCTGTTTATGTCGCCGCAGCAGCTCTCGGTCATAGTCAGACCCTGGATCTGTGCCTGCAGCTCACCCAGCTCTTTCCTCAAGCCCGTCTCACGGCCATCCAGGGATAGTTGGATCTGTTCCTGACCTGTTAGGTGCTCTTTATGACACTGCTGCTGAACCTAAGGACAGGATACAGGAAAACTTAGATTTGGTGAATCAACTTTGTATCATAGCTGATGTTGCTCTGCCTCAAAAACTTTTATTATTTTCAGTTTAATCCTAATGCTAAATAAGTTCTTTATACTCTTTATATACTCTTTATATCTTTATACTCTTACTTTATACTCTTACTTTTTATACGCGTTATACTCTTACAGTTCTAAAAATCGTTCTAAATATCAAAAAATAGCAGAGTCCACACTACAACTATAACGATAACGATATAAAGGAACGATACAGTTGGGATCACTTTCAGAATGATTTTTTTTTTTTCCGAGCTGTTGAATAATAAAACACTGACAGCCAATCAGTATCCATTCGAATTTAAGGGCTCACACGTTTAAAATGGCAGACGACATTGCAGAAAAGTTAATTGCTGAGGTCCAGAAAAATCCATCACTGTTTGACAAGTCAAACCCCCTTTTCAAGGATACTTTAAAGAAAATGGATGTGGAAAACAATCGGTCATACCCTCAAAATAAATGGTGAGAAGTATTAACGGAGATGAGATCATTATGCCAGGCTAGCAAACAGTATGACATAAAATTACTTTAGGTACCCAGGGCTAGTTTCAACAACATTGTCTTGCTTTGAAGTTGCAGTGAAAAAGACTAGGTGTTGTTTTTATTCCACTATATTGTTAGATTAGACTGATTACACTAGCTAGATTCACTCGAAACATAGCATGCTAAGGACATCTGCTGGTTAAAGTCGTGTGTGTAAGTAAGTGAGTGAGTGAGTGATGTGTGGCAAGTATGGTGTCCCATACTTGCAATTTGTGCTCTGCATTTCACCCATCCAAGTGCGCACACACAACAGTAAGTATTGAACTCATGGCTGCAGTGGGCAGCCATTTTTTCTGCGGTGCCCCGGGAAGGATTGAGGGTTAGGTGCCTTGCTCAAGGCACCTCAGTTGTGGGTAATGAGAGTGGAAGAGCACTGTTCATGTGAACGGGCCTTAAGATTAATGAATCCTAGTCTGTACTTATATATTAATACCCAAGACTCTACAATGCAAGTATTTCAAAATTGCTGCATGAGTCATACTGAGAAAATGTGTTTGCTACTGCAAAAATCAATGATGGCTTGAATATTGATTTGTTTGCTAATCTTCCAAGAGTGTCTAGTTGTTTAATTAATATTCATGACCAGTCTTCACCACAGATAATGAATGTGAGGTAGTTAATGTGCAGCTCATATTAAAACAGATCTTGTAGGATTGATATATGTTAATATACTCATGTTTGATCATCCAGTATCGCTAAAGTTAATAATTCTTCATTTCAATGCCTGCTTGCAATGCTGCACTGTGACAAATTCATGTATGAAAACTTAAAATTAAATTAGTCACAACTTCGGTTCATGCCGACTTGAATTATAACCAACAAAACAAATGTCATTATGCTCAACGGTCTTTGTGAAAAGTTGAGTGAACAACTCACCTGACCGATTCTCTCATCACAGTGAGTTTCCAGACCCGTCAGTCTCCTCTCAAAGCCATCGAGGACATCTGCCCTCACTCCGGCCAGTCTGGAGTCCAGAAGTTCCTCTAGATGTCGCTGATCACCAGGGATGGGTCTCCCTGTGGCAGTGTCTATCAGTCTCTTTAGCTGGCCATCATGTCCCATCACCATTCCACGGATCTCGTTCAGCATGTCACTCTTGACCTTCAGCTCATCTTTAACCTCCATCACTCTTCCAACCAACTCTCCAAAACCAGGGAGGTTCTCATCACCATCTAAGCCATTTGGCGTGCCCTCTGGGATCAGCCCAAAGCCCACAGAGGTATCCAACAGCCGGGGGGCACCACCAAGCAATGAGGTCAGCATCTTCTTGGTGTCCTCACGAAGAGAGATGCGCAGACGTTCCTCCATGCCAATCACCATGCCGTTCAAGGTGTCCAGATCTTGAGAGAGTTTACGAAGGTTTTCTTCAATGCGGTCCAAACGTTCACCAGAGACTCCTGCCTTTGGACCTTGGAAGAAGAGGGAAAAAAATTACTTTTAAACCTTTGCAAACTACATTTACGAAATTAGAAAAGCAGGGTTTCTGGGGGTTTGTGAAAGAACTTCAAGGGGTTTGTGAGTTGATGAAAAGCTAATAACGAATTATATCCAATGTAAAATTAACACAAATAAATGGGGCTCCATGATAATCGTGATATAGTTTAGTGTGATTATCAAATCAAAGTTATTAATTAATGAAATATCACCAGTGTAATTGTAATGAGGATGAAACAATATCACAACTAAAAATAATTCAGTCCAGCTAAAAAGTCAAAATAAACATTTATCAAACGAGGGGGAAAAAAAGGTTAAAAGTTGTATCTATTTACTTGCTTGTCATTAACCGATATCAGAGAACCGTGAACATACAGAGGTGTTGTCAAATTATTTAAATATAAACTTAAAAGCACAGGGGGTACTTCAAGTAAATATTTTACAACTTAGGGGTTCAGCTGACAAAAAGTTTGGGAACCCTTTGCATAGATGTTTGGCTTTAAAACAATAATGTACCATTGTAAACATTATTACTTTGTAATGATCTATTTATTACAATTATACTTTACCCAACTATTAATATTAATTGCAGTGTTCATGTAACATTAATAATCAAACTGCCAATGGTGAGATATGTAATTTACATTTACCATAACTTGTTTTTGGAGTTTCTGGTGGTATGAATCCACTAGGGATGGGTTTGTTGTCAGGGTGATCTCCAGGAAAGGGGATCCTGGGATGACCCCTGGGGTAACCCTTCACCCCGGGCCGAGGAAAAGAGCTCTTGAAGGGTGGCATCATGGCATCTGGGTCAGAGGTCAGCCCATCAAAGCAGTTCTCTCCAGAGTAACCAGGGCAACAACGCCACTCCAATTCAGTGATGGTTTTGTAACCGATTTTGTACTGTGGTTTAAAGAGTGTCCGATACCTGCAGGGAAAAACACGCTGAATGTCAAAAACAGAATGAACTTTGAATTTCACCATCCATTTGCCCTGTGTACATCAGATAGAATTAAATCTAAGGAGATTAGCTTCAGGGTTTTGATTCACTGACATTCAGGTAAGACCGTAATGATGCAGCCTATTATACTCTGAAAAATAATAATATACTTTTTTCTAATTTGTTACAGCCGAATCTATTACTTTTTTTGTCAAATGATATTTATGGTTTGGTTCAAACATTTATTAAAACAAATATTAAACAAATAAAAAAATAAATAAAACTTTAAAAGACCTTAATCTTTATTGTGATGTCTTTTTAAAATAGGTATCATATTTTTTGTTATAACAAAAAATATTTTTGTTATAACAATGTTGATGTGTAGAACACATCAACACTATTTAAAAATAATATTTTTTCTCTTTAACATTTTAAAGTCATTTGCTTTTAGACAAACTGAACAAAACAGGGTTCAACTGAAAAGCAAGATTTTCAATTAGACCAATGTAGAAAAGCACTTTTTACTTTTTTCAGTGTACTCCATCAGTTTATCAGTTTATCTCACATGTTTACATACAGAGTCAAAATCATATCATATGCTTCTGCTGCTCTCTGAATGTAGAACTGAACAGCTTTACTGGACTTTGAACAGTATTCTAAGTGGCCACTAGAGGGCAACTCAAGGACACAATAAAAATAAAAATCTTTAAACACCACCAAAACATATAACATTCAAATAAACATATTTGAGACCATCTTTCTCTTGCTAGTTTGAAAAAATAAAAACCCATTTGGAACTATATTTTGTTGTAACTCTAAAATCTCTCTACATTCTATTCCATTCATGATTCTCAGTGCATGACTTACATGAGCACAGGACATTTCTGTCCCCATATGCACTTGGTAGTGTACTCTGGTTTGACATATGTGGCCACTCCATCTTGCATTACACAGGTGACGTTCTTCTGGACAACGTAAGCACAGAAGTTCCTGTTGTGAGGAAAGAGACATGCAAAATGAATAATTAAGCAGGGCTTTTTATTATTGGGTTGAGTTTCATGATGGACATGATCATTTATTTGTACATTTTTTTTACAAGCACTTTTTCACTGGGCAAAGTAACATCAGCTAAAAAAAAACAAACATTAAAGTTAAACATACACTAGAGAATCTTTCAGGATTGTAAACAGAAAATGCTGCAGAATGATTAATTAAAGCATGAAATAATATAGTTCCACAGTCCAAGCTGAACCTTGCATCAGTGTTAAACTAAAAACACACCCATTCACATTTGTTCAAACTTTTTTATCGGAAGTGCAGCAACTGCCTAGTGTCCACAGCAACAAGAAACAACGTAGAGATACTGGCTATGTAATAACAGCAATGGAACAGATTATGCAGCCACAGTATGCTGCATGTCATCATGAATCATTTTTTTAATACAATTTTATGTAAAATGTCCTAATTTTTAGCAGTTTGATTAAATAATGATTAAAGAAAGATATAAAAACGATATTGCTAATGGCTCGTTTATCACACAGGAAATGGAAGGTCAAGTTGTTGTTTTTTTGTAATGTGGGACACAGTATTCCATTCAGTGTGTTTCTGTGTTGGGGATAATCCATTACTAAGTAATGAGAGTTACATAATCAGATTAATTTTTCAAGTAACTAAAGACATCTGAGTAACTTTTTCAAATAAGTAATGCAAGTTACTTTGTTGTCCCATTTTTTGACTAGCACTTCTCCCTGTTCCATGAAATCAGGAGTGAGTGCAAAGACGTATGCGCAGTGTAAACAAACATGATGGTTATTGCAGATCTAGACTAAATGTGAGCATGCATTTACTCATATCACTTAAACAAAAACAGATTCAGTATTCCTCAAAATGAAAAAAAAAATGAAATGAAATGAAATTAAACGAAAACTCAGAATATTATGCTAACCTGCAATAATTAAATATGTTCAATTTAATCTCACTTTATTAAGCAATGTCTTTGCTGCTGACCTTCAAAGATCCAATTCAACCATACGAATAAGCAAAAATTACTTCAAACATCATATTTGTGTTTGTTTGTTTCTTTTCTTTTTTTTTCTTTTTTATTGCTGAAGAGTGTTGAATCTTCTCCAGCGAACCTTCTCATGCGATCCAAAATGGCAGCACAGCTGAAAGATTTGTTTGAGCTGTGCCCTCTACTGTACAGGCATGAATTTGCATTTCCTTCAGCCTGAGGCTTATTCATTTCACTTTCGGTGTGAAAGGACCTTTACATTTGCCAAAAATAGAACTTTTTTGTTGTTGTTGTTGTTGTTGTTATAAAAAAAAAAGAAGAAGAAGCAAGCCCAGCCCAGGTATAAGTAACCAAAGATTAACATTACTTTCCATAAAAAGTAACTAAGGCAATTAGTTACTTTTTTAGGAAGTAGCACAATGTTGTAATGCATTACTTTTTAAAGTAACTTTCCCCAACACTGATGCTTCTCAATACATAAACAAATGCACATTGTGGAAAGTGTAAATACTGCATATACTGCAAAAATAGTAACAGACTGACCAAGTCAATAATTTGTCAATATTTGGCCATTCTGAGATTTATACTGTATATCATTAAATTTCATCAAATATGTATTCCATAATATGTATATTATATTCCATATGTCTGATTTTATAGTTTGCCTTGTTTTCAGCTTGCTAAAACATAGTATGAATAGTATAGAAATATGCTATTCTGTCAAACCCAAAGTCATGTTTACTAGCTCTATTAGGAACCACATTATACAGTGATTACATAGTTCAACAGCTGTTGAAATCTGATTTATGGCTGTCTAATGCTATCACAGCTATGGAACAAACAGTTTTGTTGATGTGATACATACAAGACACACAAAGAAACCCACATTTGGACATAAATTTGCAAAATACGACCCACACATGTTCGTTTTTGTGAATTGTGGGGACATTCCATAGGCTTAATGGTTTTTATACTGTACAAACTGTATTTTCTATCCCCCTACACTACCCCTACCCCTAAACCTAACCATCACAGGAAACTCTGCACACTTTTACTTTCTCACAAAAACTAATTCTGTATGATTTATAAGCCTTTTGAAATGTGGGGACATGGGGTAATGTCCTCATAAGTCACCTCTTCTTGTAATACCTATGTCATACCCATGTCATTATACACATTTGAGTCCTGATATGTCACAAAAACGCGCGCGCACACACACACACACACTCTATCTATCACACACACTCTATCTATCTATCTATCTATCTATCTATCTATCTATCTATCTATCTATCTATCTATCTATCTATCTATCTATCTCCAAGCTGCTTTAAGACAGAAAAATTAAGACACACCAGACTTCTCCTGTTAGTTAGTTCACTGGCCACGCTTGTAATTAGATTCATTAATGTCAGGAATTTCTCTACACCTGAACTCTCTTACACACTGTGACTGATTGAAGCTCTATAACAGTTCAGATCTCTCAAGCAGAACAGCAGGACTAGCTCCAGGCTCACTGGAAAATGCCAACTCTAGTACAACAATGCATGACTGCTCTTCTTTCTATGAGCACTCTGTGTTAAGACACATGTACATGTGTGTTTGTGTGTGGCCCTGGTAAACCCAATGTTATGGGAACAAAATGTTCAAATGGCAATATCCAAAATCCTTGTCCTTGTGAAGAAATTTTTTGGCCCCCATGAGGAAAACAGTAAATCATACTTAGTTATTTTTATTTATTTATTTTTTGAAAATGTACAAATGCAGAAAGTTTTCTGGGATGGGTAGGTTTAAGGGTAGGGTTAGTGTAAGGGGATAGAATATACAGTTTGTATTGTATAAAAATCATTATGTCTATGGAAAGCCCCCATAAAACCAACCTGGTCTCATAGGAGAGACGTACCCGTGGGCACATTTTCGCGAGACACAAAATTACGTACCGACGAGTACATCTCGCTGCAGTTTCCAACAGAAACGAACGCTAGAGGCCGGTAAAACGTCGATAAGCGCTTTTGCTCGCTTTCACACACGGTTTCGATGACGGCCGGGGTCGGATTATGGATTCGTAAAGACTCGTTTTGACGTCTCCTCGCGCAATATCATGTTACCACTTCGAATCGCTTCTTACCGGAGTGCCCGATTTGTAAACGAACGTACTTTGGACTTTCCGGCTCTACGCGTTTCGCTTTTTTTGGCCGTAACCAAGCTTGCTCGGTAGCTCGGCCGATACGGAGTTGGACTTACGACGAGGAGTTGACTCCCTCCCTCCCTCCCCTGCCTGGGTATGAATCCCACGAAAGGCGAGTGACTGGGGCAAAAAAAAAAAATAGAGAGATCTAAACGAGCTGAAAAACATTCGCGGACGCTTTTTACGTCACCTTTGCTTTTGTTAACGCTATCGGGTAGGTTTAGGCGTAGCGTCGGTGGGAGTTTATTTTAAAAACGCAACCTAGCGCAAATGTCAAATTGAGAACCGCGGCGATTCGTCTCAAAAGCAACGTCATAGAAACGTACCGCATTCACCCTATTATCTGCTCCGGCAAAAAAAATAAAAAAGGAACACGCTTTTGGCGCCACTCAGTGGACATTTTGCAGCGAAACCGCAGCGATATGTACTCATTGGTACGTATTTCGCGACTCGCATGTCATAAAACATGGAAACCCAAACACTGCATAGCACATTTTTATAGTTAATATGACCTGAATTGTTCATGTTAATAATTTTATCATTTATGTAACAGCCACTAAGTGCACCTAAAGCCTTTTACAAAATACACTTGTGCTAAACCCTTTATACTGTAACATTTACGCCATTTCATCACATAATTAGTCTGTGGAATTTAATGTAATTTCGCCTTTTTAAGATGCAGCATTTTGACTAAGCTAGCCAGACATCGAAATTTGTAGAAATAAACTAGTCTTTACTCCAAGAAATTACTCACTATGCAACAAAAGTGTGTCTAAAGTTGGGTTGTGTGATTAATAGTGAAAGACCATTTCTCACTTACAGTAACAGCTGAAATGACCCTGTGACTTGTGTCTTTAATTTAGGCAGCATTAAATAGATATGTGCAAACACAGCAAATTAAGGGAATGCAAATAACTACATGCAGAATTCTCAAGATTTTCTGACTGTGAGTAACGAAAAACAGACTTCAGTATTCAACATTTGTTTGTCAGGTGAGCGCACACTTGGAAGAAAAAGGAAAACCTCTGTAGTCAAGCAAAATGAGTCCAGGTGTTCAAATGTTCCACATGTATACACATAACCCAGTTCAACCATATCTGCATGAGTTGATTCCATCAATATGAAATTATGACAGGAAGACCAAGAGAGACATGACACAGATACAGTATGCGTGTTAGACATGTTGTTTGAAGTTGCAAACATTGCTTAAGTTTATGTCAACAATTGCAAAAAAAAAAAAAAGTTTAACAACAAAAAGGTCCTTTACTAGTATTTCATGCATTTGCATTTGTTCATATGGAACAAAGTATCTTGTGATGCTGCTCGAATTACAGTACTGTGACTTGTGAAAGGACAAATTAACACATTGTCAGACATGTAAAGTGATCTAAGAGCCTCCTGTGATGTGTTAAACAGGGCCTATGATCTGTTAGTTGCATATGAAAGACGAATATTAGCTCTGCAGGCTGATCTCCCAAACCTCAAAGACCACACAGCATGTGGAAAACGTGTGTTCATCTGTCAGAGGAATGGTGAAAGAGGCTATTGGAGAGATCTTTCAGCTGGTGTGTCCTCTGTGTGTGCTAGATTCATCTCATGGGATAAAATGCAGCAATGAATTGATTACAATGTGAGGGGGCCTAGTACATACACCTGAGGTACACCACATGAAGAAAGTGGTGCAAAACTTGTCTCAGCCTCAAGCAGACGACGTTTACTGACCATCTGATGCAAACAGCAAAGAAAGCTGGACAGACTAATCATTGGTTTTTATGAGGTTTATGGTATTAGATCATTTAAAGACATTCAGAGTTTTATTTGAGCTACTTAGTAGCTAGTAAATTGAATATTCATAAGCAAAACTATCAAGTTATCACTACTTACCACTTTTGGAAGTCTATAAACGTTTTTTTTTTTTTTTTTGTATTATCTGAATAATTATTCACGGAATCATTCACAGAACTAACTAACTAAATAAATAAATAAACAAAACTTTGTCTCTTCCTGTCTAAGTGGGAAGTTCTTGGCCAGACTTTATGGACCAGACTTTATGCAGCTGGCTACATGTGACTAGTGCAAAAAAAGCAGAGCCACACAAATTGTTTTAGACCATCATCTAGCTCAGGATTTAGCAGTGGATTTTCAGAATCTAAATATAAATGGCCAGCATTGTTTAAAATGACCCCTAGTCACCCTTGAGTAATACACAGGCATGTCAAAAGCTTTTAATGGCACTTAAAGCTTACAGTTGTGAGATGGAGTTGTGCCAGAATTTTCCTCTCGTTCTCCATATAAATATAACCCTCCATTTTTTCATTGTTCTCTCTATCTCATCCACTCTCTCACTCACACTAATGGAAGCAATCTTTCATCGGTCGTTGGGTTCAGTCATTGGTCATGCCTTAAAGAGTCACTCTGAAAGGGAAGGGGCTACTGACAGTATAAATATGGAGATACGGTGCATGGAAGCTTTTTAGGATCCATTAACTCTTTCTTTAGAAAGAGGAGCTGCTACACGCTATTGAACAATGGCATACATTTAGTATGGAGATACTGTATCCATCCTCCAGAATAGCTTGAGTTCAGAGAAGTAATAAAAATGGACCTTCACTCCAACTAATTTGGCCTGCTCTCCTGCACAGCATTCAAAGATACATGCAGAAATAGATGTCAAACTGATCTGAGTTATTTTCAGCTTAATCACTATGGACCGCATCGGTGGCAAAGTGTCAATTATCATGCATAAATGAACAGAAAATATATTCAGTTATGTTCATTTATTTATGATGCACAATGGAAGCCTAGCAAGCAAAAATTCCAGAGCTTTTAAAAGTAGGCATACCCTTGTCTATGGCACTTAGAAGAATTCTTCCCTAAAGCTGTTTATAACTGTAAATTTGAAATTTGTTGAAATTGTCATTTTGAAATAGGGCTGCTTTCCTGGATGGTAAAACTTCTGGTTATCTGCCATGCTGGAAGATGCTGTCAACACCATTCTGCTGCCAATAAGGATCTTCACATATTGAAAATATTTATTTATATCATAGTAGAAGTTTTTACTAAATATATTAGAGCATTTAAAATGAATTTTAGGATATATTTCAGCTTGTAGCTTTTGAAGTTATAATTTGATGTAGTTGTAAGTCTCTGTATCAGCATATTTTCTTATCACATAGAGTATTTAAAAGTACACACTCTTTCATCACCAGCAAAGCACTTATATGAATAGAAAAATGAATTTTTAGCTGGTCATGACATGAGGTGAAATATTGGATATAACTTACAGTGCATAAAGAGTTGATAAGAGAATCGCACCAGTCTCATGCTAAGAAAACGTGTCATTTTTATGTAAGTTGGTAAAACTTTAAAAACATTGCAAAAGTTGT
>RJVU01071460.1:69299-105248 GCA_003731715.1 Anabarilius grahami
TATATATATATATATATATATATAATAATTAAATATTATATATTATATATTACTATAACATGTTTCTCATTCATTTAAAAGGTTTGTATATGTGTACACACTCACAATTAATTAAAAAATATTGTTCATGTTAACAGATGTGCCACAGATGTTGTCCATAGACATTAGATAGAAAATTTAAGAATCACACCAACTGCATACAACATGACAAGAATTTTCTCAAACTATAAAGATGCTATCTGACTGGCTGGGAGCTACACCATTTCCAGAAATTATAGAGTGCTGATGAGCTCAGTGAAG
Organism: Anabarilius grahami; assembly: GCA_003731715.1. Classification (NCBI taxonomy): domain Eukaryota; kingdom Metazoa; phylum Chordata; class Actinopteri; order Cypriniformes; family Xenocyprididae; genus Anabarilius; species Anabarilius grahami. The sequence goes on from RJVU01071460.1 coordinate 69,600, forward strand.
GTATTTCAGCCAATATTGTGAAAACAGAAATGTATAATTCCAACCCGATCTCACGGCAATTTGTACATATTTTACGAGGTGGCTAATTTGTACGAATTCATATGACCTCACATACGAATTCCCTACCCCAAACCCTGCCCCTAAACCTACCTGTCACTAGGGTTTAGACACATCGTTCGAATTCGTATGAGTGAGGTCGTATGAATTCATACGAATTAGCCACCTCGTACAATACGTACGAATTGGTCGTGAGATAGTGTTGATAATTCAGATAAATTACGATAAATTAATTCATTATTTGATAATTAATTAATTATTAAAACTTGGGTAACACTTCAGATTACAGCCCGGAATAAAGTACTTCATATTTACAACGTATTTATAGCGTAACTTCTGGTAATTATAGTGTTCTCTACAAAGTAATTAAGTGTAAGTATAGGGGAACAATATTTAAATATCTTGGTAATAAAGGGGTAACAACCAGGAAAATAAAAAAAAATTAGTGAGTAGTAAGTATTTTAGAAATAAGGGGTAGTTATACTATTATGATAGACAACAATCTTACATTTGGGAGCAATTTAGCGAGAACATACACTGCGTACCTTTTTGTAATAATAGTGTACAAATATATAAAGGCTTTTTTCAAATTTACGGGGTAAGCTACATAGTGCATTTACACAGTACTGTTTTTAATGCAAAAGTGCACTGATTAAGTTGTTTCAAGGTAATTAAAACTACAACTATAGCATTTTTTTAATATGGGGAAATATATTCGTGTTTCATGTAGTTACAGGGTAAGTATGACATTATGGGCTGTAAATTAAAGTGGTACTTGTTACCCTCTTGTTTCATGTAGTTACAGGGTAAGTACAATAAAAACACATGTATACACAATCTGATAACCCTTGGAAACATTTATTTGGAAAAACAACTTATTTCAAAACAGATTTAATGTTAAAACACTTCTTATTCGTTTCTCTTGCTTGGCTTCCTCCTTCTCTTGTTCTTCTTTTTCTTTCTTTAAATTTACATTTACATTTACATTTATGCATTTGGCAGACGCTTTTATCCAAAGCGACTTACATTGCATTATACTATACATTTGTATCAGAGTATGTGCAATCCCTGGGATCGAACCCATGACCTTGGCATTGCTAGTGCCATGCTCTAACCACTGAGCTACAGGAAAGCTTGTTCTTGTTAAATTCTGTATGTATTAACAGAAAATGCAGTACACCCAGAAATATCCTCACCATTTACTCATCTTTTACCCTCATGCCATCCGAGATGTATACGACCTTCCTTTTTCGGATGAACACAAACAAAGGTTTTTAGAAAAATAAATAATCTCTGGGAATGCATCAAACAGCAATAACTACAGTAAGCCATATGACCCCAATGGATGAATCATTGTCTTCTGAAGTGAAATGATGTTTGTAAGAAAAATACCAAATATTTTACATTTTTAAACTGTAGACTTTAAAGCTTCCGACCAACTGTTACCTGCGCGTGCATGACAGGGTTGAGAGTTCATGCTTGACGTAACTTAAGGTGTGACGTAAACACCAAGAAACTTACACGAAAAGTCATGCGGATGTTGGATGCCATTTTAAAAAAAAATTTTTTATTAATGCTCAAAATACACAGAATAACAGATAACAATGAGAAAAAAACAAGACAGAAGAACTGAGATGGCAGTTCTCGAGCGAGTTTCACATGAAACACCCGTGAGAACGCCATGAAAGCTTGAAGCTTCACGACACGTTGCTTCGTCAAACGTTAAGTCGACTCTTATGCACGTGTTGGTGACAGTTGGTCAGAAGCGAAAAGATGAGTAAACCATGAGAACATTTCTGGGTGTGCTGTATTTTCTTTTCATACGTAATACAGAATAGTAAAAGACATGAGATTCATTCTTAAGATTCATCAGTGGAAAGATTGAAAAAGAAGAGGAAAAAGAGGACAAAATGTGCTACTTTCTTTCAGGACTTTAGAATTTGAAATGAAAAATGTATTTTAAAAAATGAATAAATTAATAAGAAGTGTTGTAAACCTGTTTTTGTTTTAAAAGTTGTTTTTCATATAAATGTTTCAGAGTCTGTGAAATCAGATTGTGTGTTTTTATAGTACTTACCCTGTAACTTCATGAAACAAGAGGGTAACAAGCACCACTTTAATTTACAGCTCGCAGATGTCATACCCTGCAACTACATGGAACAAGAGTATATTTCCCCAGTATTTAAAAAAAATTGCAATAGTTTTACTTGTCTTGAAACATGTAAGCCCAAACCAAAACAGCTGCATGTAAGATTGTTGTCTATCATAATAGTATAAGTACCCCATAGTTCTAAAATACTTACAATATAAATAATTTGTTATTTTCCTGGTCGTTACCCCTTTATTCCCAAGACTTTACATATTGTTCCCCTATACTTACACTTATTTACTTTATAGGTACACTATAATTACTGGAAGATACGCTGTAAATACATTGTAATTACGCAGTACTTTCTGGGCTGTACTTGTGTTACATATGATTTTTAGAGTGTCACATTGATAACAGCAACATGCTAACACTGTATGACACTGGGTTGCTGCCTATGTAGCATTCAAGATCTGGTTATCTGACAAAACTCTGTTAATTTAGGTACATATTTTAGGTCTTATATGAACAATATTTACAATAGCTTCTTTCTCTCTCAGCTTGTGGTGAGCCACTGATGAAAAACAGTGATGTTTAACGATTACATACAAATTAGTTTTAATTGTATAACAACATGCTGTTTGCAGAAACTATTCTTTCAGTTGCACTAAATAATATAAAGAGAAAAATGTGAAACATATGAAAAACACTTAGAACAAAAATTTCATCAACATTACACTGGCAAAGACATAATGACTTTGCCAGTGATGCTTTATTCTCATATGTTCTTACTTAAATGATGAGCTATTGTGATGTGCTCATCAGGTTTTGTCACACAGACAAACAACTACACGTGATATTTTCATGGACTTGTTTGTTTAAGGACGATCGTTCACATTTTTTATTGCATGTGTAATATATATACACAATGTTGAAAAAATATATACAGTATGTAAACACAATGCTCTATTGCATATATATATACACAGTATAGATCTGGCTATGTGAGACTATAGTTTGAATTATTCCCTTCTCTTTGCATGACACTGACATTGAAGTACAGAATGGCTCTTTCTGCATGTTTCATCTGTAAGAACGGAAGAGAGGCTCTCGGGAGCGCATGTTACCATTGTCACAGTCACAATCTCTGCCTCTGTTCCTTCACTACATTTCCCAGCATCCTCCTTGGCTCCCACCTGCAAGTCATTCTCAATCACCTGCAACTGCCAGCTATCATCCTAATCCCCTGCACTATATCTTCACTCTTCTTGTCTCTCCTTACAGACGAGTCTCGTTGATACCTATTGTGTGGAACTTGTTGGACCTGTGGCCCATATGCCCGTGGCCATAGTGGCCGAACCTGGGGCCACAGAGGCCACACCATCTTGGACCCTTGAAGTGCCAGATCCGCCCTGGCCCCCTGAATGGCCAGCTCCGCCCTGGTCCCTTGAACTGCCAGCTCCACCCTGGTCTCCTGAGCTGCCGGCTCCATCCTGGTCTCCTGAGTTGCCGGCTCCACCCTGGAATCTATATAACCTGTTTGCCCTCTGCTGCACAAATAAACATCTGTCACCCATTCCTCTGTCTCAGGGTCCCAGTTCCGTTACAACAATCACATCCTTTGGATTTTCATGGCAAAAAAGTCCAGAGTCCTTCACATAAAAATCAGTCTACAAGCATTCATAGACAACCTAGGAAGTCAGGGAAGTTTTGTTACAAGCTGTTCACACATTGGCAATAAAAAAGAGATTCTTGCATATAGCCCCTTTAACAAGAAACTTCTTAACCACAGCTCAAGGGCTGTAGTTCCAACCATGTAAGTTTGCGAATGCGAACTATGGTTTTGAGAAATGGCAAATTGTTCAACTATTGTTGGTAACAGTGGAACTTGCGACCATAGCTGGCTAACAATGCTTTTGAGAAATGCACCCCAGTGTAGCAGTCACAAGCTGATGGCAAAAGACCACTTGAGAACTGCTCATACACAAATTTATGGACAAACCATGCAAAAGAGAAGACGAGATACAAACTGGAGTGGGTGGGCATGACACAGGGCTCTGTGGTTACCCGACAGACCAAGATTAAGGTCTGAAACATACTCTTCACTCCATGCTTAATTTAACACAAAGAGTCAGAATGCAATGGATAATGCAGCTCAGGTGCACATTGCATTCTCAACGTGCTGGAGTAGGCATTGTACATCTTCTATGATGAATTTTCTTAGTTAGGTCAAATATTCCCTAGCAATAGCAAGCTAGCTTAGAAAGCATAAGATCCCAACCTCCCTTCAATAATGCATAAATCCGTGTTTAATTGTGTGGTAGCAAATAGTGCTCAGAACATGGGTCATTGAGGACAGATGAGGCAGATACAACACCACTGCCAACATTTGCGATCTGCATTTGATACCACTGGCATTTCAGAATTCCTAGATGCCAACAGGTCTTTGATGGGAATTTTCTCAACATGCCAACTGCTTATCTTTCAGTGAGATTCAAACTGCTAAAGAGCAACTTTTGGAACAAAATATCAGTATTGATTTTAGGACATTTATACTGACTTCAGACTAGTGCTTAATTTGAGCCGGATCCTGTTCCTATTCAAAATATCAGATTTTGGGTTTTGCGTTCTTTTTTTTGTTTTTTAATGATCCAGGTGATTAACAAGTGCATTATATAGTAACAGTGTGTGTGAAACAGAGCACACATATTTAGAGCTTATGTTTAGGGGAAAGTTTGGAGCGTGTATATAGTTTGGAGCCTGACAAATTATTATATTAAGAATTACTTCACCAAAATATCAAAAAGACAATCAAGCATATTTTCATTTTCAATGTAGATCTATACGTGACAGAATAATACAATATTGTACATTTTAGTGCATTGTAATTACATTTAAAGGACTTTTAATTAACATTTGTAGTTACACTGTTAACTTTACCCCTGTAACAACCCTTACCCCAAAGCCTAATCCGACATTTACTCCTAAACCTAACCAAACTTCAAACTCATTAGCCATAAATGTGGGAATTTTCCAGAACATGTACAGAAGTTAGTAAAACCATCGTCATGTAGGTATTTGTTATTAGTGCATAGGAGTTAAGGCCACCTAATATAAAATATGACCTTTTTTTTTTTTTTTTTATATATGTTCAAAAAAAGAAAATTGTTAATTTGAAGCGTTGTGATGATTGTTATGATTTTAGAAAAGTATCCGTATTTAAAGTAAAAGTATTTTAATCACCTTTTTTAGTTCACTAAACTGAGGTGGACAAATTAATTTCTGCAACTTCAAACATTACATGCTGTGTCTCAAAGAATTTGAGCTCCTGAAACTACATGTGTAATTAAAAGAATCAGAAAATGTTGTTAAAATAATTGCAGATGAAGCATGTGAAACTGCAGGACTCTGCTGTCACTGCTTGACATTTCATTTCTTGTGCACACACACACCCATATGGACTAATGCTTGATAAATTGGGCTTCTGTGCTGTACACACATATACAGTATACACAAACACACACACAAACACACACACACACAGACATCTAGCTTTACTGTTTACTTACTTATGGTGACCCATTGGTTTTCCAGGGTTGTGTTGCGGGACGCTCCCAGACTTGTGTAGATTGTATCTGTATGGACTTCCATAGAGAATTCCTTTGGCATCCACTGAAGTCAGTAGCAACGTGACTAACATAAGACCCCCACACGTGAATATCCCCCTCATCTTTAAGCAGCAGAGCAAAGGTTGACAAAAACACTTAAAGTGGAGGAAGACAGAGAAAGTGTATAGAAAGCAAAAGCTGGTGAGGATAAGGAGACCAGGGAAAAAAAGCAAAGTCAGCTGGGCTGCAGAGTCCGGAGGTTGTGAAGTGTTGCTTGTTTTCCTTGCTGAGTCCCACAAGGTTTCTCTGGAGCACTGACTTCAGTTGTTGGCGGGCAAGCAGTGCTGCAATCGAAACATCTGCTGTTCTGGCACCATCCTGCCCACTTTACCACTCACACGAGAGAGAGACAGGCAGACAGAGGAGAAAGTGAAGAGGAAAGACAGAGCGACAGGGCAGCAGTAGCAGAATACTAAAGCAGGAGTCGCTGTGAGCGCTCAGATCCCTCTGTCAACAGTCGGCCGCGTGAGCTCGACCCTGCAGCTGCAGCTCTGAGGGGGCCGCAGTCAGGACGGCTGCATTTGCATATCCCTCCCCAAACTCCTGCCTGAAATGAGACCCAGCAGGCGACAGCAGGGGTGAACCCACTCACTTTATGTTTCTCTCAAAACAGAAACCCATCGAACTCCTCAAAAACAAGAGCAAATTTTGAAAAATTAACCAATCTCCCCACTCGTTTATTTCAGCGCAGCTTTAATCTGTGGCTCAAGCGTAAAAGCACGCTGGGATTAGGAATATTTTCTTTGGGTTCCTCTGTGCCAAATCTACACCCCCCTTCATTGACCTCAGCCCATAACCTTCTCACGTGCCTGCAGCTATAAATCTCCAAACATTTCTTTTGCTCTGTGATTTTCCTTCATTTCTGCAGAAAAAAATGCAAGCAGGCTCCAACTCTGCATCTCTTTCTGAGAGTAAAAGCCAAACTTTTGTGAAAATGTTTTCATGCAACTTCATGCTTTTCTTTTTTTTAATTATGATTCTCCATGTCACTGCATCTAATATGACTCAAAGGGTTAGATCACCCAAAAATAAAAATTATCCCATAATTTACTTACCCTCAAGCCATCCTAGGTTTATATGACTTTCTTCTTTCAGCCAAACACAATCAGAGTCGTATTAAAAAATATTGTCTCTTCCATGCTTTATAATGGGAGTAAATGGTACTCGAGATTTTGAGGTACAAAAAAGCTCATCCATCCATCATAAAAGTAATTCATATGGCTCCAAGACTTAATAAAGGCCTTCTAAATCGAAGCAATGCATTTTTGTAAGAAAAATATCCATATTTATCAAATCATCAAGATTTGATTGAATTGTAAAAAGTGGGCTATAATATAATGGCCTTGATTACATGATTTCATATGACATTAATTTTTTGATGGAAGTTGATTATGAATAATAATTTTGGTTTCTGCGTAAACATGCAGTGTATGCATGCTGTTACATGCTTGATGTAATGGTGGGATGATTACATAATGTGCAAAAAGCAGAATCTCACGGAAGGAGGTCTGGATGAATAAAAGGAGCGATGACAGAGCAAGACGAGAGAGGACCAGGCCTGGACTTTATGTTGTGTTTTGTTTTTTGGGATGGAGCGGAACAATGTCACAATGATGATTGACAGGCAGGGTGTCCAGTGATCGTAAACCAAGGAGCAGAATAAAGAAACAGTGGGGATAAGAAAAACAGAGGAGCAAAAAATAAAAAAACCAAACACAAAACACTTGTGGAGCGAAACAATGCAGTTATAAATTATATACCGTAAGACCAGGGACAGTTACTTAGGCCGCATATCCACCAAAGCGTTTTTAGCCTGGTGAAAAGCTGGACGCTCTGCTGAAAACACCTAGCTGTGAGCGCTTGAGAGCGCTTCGGCAGCGCAATGTTTTTTCCGGTTGAGACGCTTTGTTGCTATGATATGGAATATCAGTAGCACTGTTACTTGTAACTGATTTTGCAGATAATTTGTTTCAAACTAAAAATGTCGACACAATGTAGAGTACTTGATATGTACGTTTGGAGACCAGCGATATAAATTTTGTTCCATTCTCCACTTGTTGTTGTCATTATTACGGTTGGTGTTGTATTTTGTCCCACCTCTCCTCCACTCTGATTGAATGACTGGCTAAAAAGTGACAGTGATGAGCGTAGCGTTTTACTCAAAGTTGAACATTCTTCAACTCAAGGCAACTGGTAAAAAATGCTGAGCTCTCAGTGCTTGAGCGTGAAAAAGACGCTCAGCGCCTCGTTACGCTCCTGGCGTTTAAAAAGTGAAAGTGAAAGTGAAAGGACATGTGGCCAAGTATGGTGACCCATACTCGGAATTTGTGCTCTGCATTTAACCCATCCAAGTGCACACACACAGCAGTGAACACACACACCGTGAACACACACCCGGAGCAGTGGGCAGCCATTGCTGCGGCGCCCGGGGAGCAGTTGGGGGTACGGTGCCTTGCTCAAGGGTCTCACCTCAGTCATGGTATTGAGGGTGGGGAGAGTGCTGGACATTCACTCCCCTCACCAACAATCCCTGCCGGACCTGAGACTCGAACCCATGACCTTTGGGTTACAAGTCCGACTCTCTATCCATTAGGCCACGACTGCCCAGCACTCTCATAGAAAACAAAAAGCGCAGCACTCTCATAGAAAACAATTGGAAAAGTACGCTAGCCACTGGAAAAAAATGCTTTGGTGGACACATGGCCTTAGAAAGGAAATGGAGATGATTTGATTTAGTGTTGTTTTAAAACACCAGAAAGACCAAACAAAACAGCCAGAACTGGTTTGGTAAGTATCAGAAATTTATAATTTTATGAACTGTTTCAAGAGGACAGGATTTGGACCTGATCTCCACCGATCAATCAGTGACCAAACGAATGAAGATGCAGTTTTAGGTTATTGTGGGGCATGACAAGACAGTATGTTACTGGATCAGGAATATTTCCTCATCCACTAACAGCTGCTCGATGTTTACTAAAACCAGAGGAAAAGCACTTCTCATGTAGGTGTCAGGAGATCACATTTACAGTGTTATGTTTGCTTTTCATTCACACATAATTATCTAAAGCAAAGAGCACCAAGCAGTCTTATTTGCAGAAAGTTTCTTGCAAGAACGCACCAATGGAAAGAGACCAAACGCATTCAGTTTTACTCACACATACTGATGACAAACTTGATGTGAAAAGTTCAGTTCATACTCACAAAACAAAAGAAAGTTGAAGGAAGAATTGATGGTACTTGAGCCTGGTCTAAGTTGATATAATATATATATATATAATATGCTTGACACATTGTGTACATACCCTGAAAAATAAGTGTTCTTAATTTTATTGAATTTGCACTTGTAGTGTTCTTCAAATCTTAAAAGTATATTTTTTAAAATCTGTACTTACGCAGATAATATAATATTGATAATGAAATAAAAGTCCACACAACTGTCTTAAAATTGCAGGTTTTTGAGATGTAAAAAACAGGTAAATTGTGTCAGATCTGTTTTCACCCTTAATGTAATAATGAATTTTGGAAATACTTCTGTATCCTTCTCCTGGTTGGTACCTCTTCACAATAAGATCTCAACACATCCTCTATGATCCCATCTTCAGCAATAAGGTACGATCAAGAAGATGCTAAAAAAAAAATCCTAAAGAGACAGCTGTAGAATCTGTTAATTACAAACAGGCAACCAGGCAATTTTCAGTTTTTATTTTTTCATCTTGAAAGTTTCTGTTTGTTTGTTGAATTTTCATTTAATTTAACTGCAATTAAAATGCAGTTAAGTGTCTGAAAACATTATATTTTGTACTGAAGTGTATGCTTTTAAATTATATTATAATGAGAATTCTTTAAAAAAAAAATACTCTAAAGTGTACTTCTTTTTCACAAGGGTAGACCAGCTATTAAAATGTAATGCCCCTGAGTCGACCAATTAAGATTAAACTAGACTTTACATAGTGGCAGTCATCTGTCAAGTTCAAAAAAGGACCTTAAAAGTCGTCCATAATCTTGTGCATTATTCTTCATCTTCTGAGGTCCTTCTTTGTGTGATGAGAATTAAGTTGGTCACTGATAATCTTCCCCTCCAGCAAAGAGACTAACTGGAGACTTCAGAAGATTCAGAATATAGCACACAAACTGAATCAACATTTTAATGATGCTGCTTTTGGGGTGTTTTTAGAACTTGATAAATTATGAACTGTGGTTAAGACATTCATGATACATTTCTAGATTGATACAACTGATAATTTTTAACCACAAAGAAAGAAAATTTTATCCTGGGTCATTACAGTGTGGTGGTTTTTTTGGACTGAGCAAGTTTGTTGAAAACAATGTAAAACGTCTCAGGTCGTGTATGTAACCATGGTTCCCTGAGAGGGAACGAGACGCTGCATCAAGTGCTTTGGGAACGCCTCTGCTGGATTGCGTCGTGAAGCACATGTGAAATCAGTCCAATGGCGTGACGGAACATCATAGATGGGTGACGTCATGACCAGGAAACTATAAATACGAAATACCCACGGCGTCATAAAACCAAATGCCTGTCTGCAGTGGCGTGCACAGACCTCCGCGAGGGCAGGGGCTCAGTATGGCTGTGGTCGTGGGTTTCTCCCTCATCCCAAATCGCGTTCCGAACCCAAATTTTTTAAGTGTTGTATGAAGGAAGTGAACAAAACCCCGTTGAACCTGGGCGGTTACAACCCGAACTGAATTCTGTACCCAAATTCTATTGTGTGCAGGACCCATTGAGATACATTTGACAGAAGTTTCCACGCTGCCAGAAAGTCTACTAAGGGAATCAGTCTCCCAAGACTGACCTCCGGTGTTAGATGTAAAGTCAAGTCAAGTCAAGTCACCTTTATTTATATAGCGCTTTTTACAATGCAGATTGTGTCAAAGCAGCTTTACATTGATAACTGGTACATAATTTTGGCTGCACAGCAGCTCTTAAAGAATAGTGTCAATGCAGGCAGATCAGAAGCACTGTTGATTAAATGTCAAGAATACTGTTGAATATCAAATGGCAAGTCAAATGTCAAGTCAAATGTCAAGTGTCCCCAACTAAGCAAGTCAAAGGCGACAGCGGCAGCGGCAAGGAACCCAAACTCCATCAGATGTGTGACCAGCCCGGTGCCTTGAAACGGCGAACCGGCAGGGAGCAACTGAACTGGCCACTTTTGACCCCTCCTTGGAGGGAGCGAATATCCCAGTGCCACAACAATGCTGGGTGGACACTGAGATATGCGTTCGCTGAGAACCGCTGCGCCCTGAAGCACACAAGATGGCAGGGTTGGCAGAATGACCCCCTGAGGGCACCGGGGGAGACAGGCACCGTATAATGAGGTGGAAACCGACTCACCCCGGAGGGGACTGCCCTCAGAAGCCCAACACAACTGACGTCAGGGCTTCTTTCCTGAAGCCTTCCGCTAGATAATGACGGTCCTCAGATCCGTCTTACCCTTAGGAGGCTTCGGTTGTGAGTGCTGCCCCGCCCCCCAGTCTTTCTGTGGGGGAGCACGGGAAGCAACGCTCACTTTCTGAGACCTGAGAGCGACGGGGAAGAAACTTTTGGAACGCCGCCGCCTGCTTCTTGGCTTCCTGAAGCCTCTCGACGACTGTGTTTACTGAGTCGCAGAAGAGGCCAGGTGGCGTAAGCGGGGCATCCATAAGGAAAGATCTATCTCTCTCCTTCTTATCGGCGAGGTTGAGCCACAGGTGCCTCTCCGTAGCTACCAGGGCTGCCATAGACCACCCAAATGACTTGGCGGTCTCCTTGGTAGCATGGAGAGACAGATCGGTAGCTTTTCGTAGATCAGTGAAAGCCTTGTGACTAACTTCCCCACCCTCATCAAGGTCTTTAAGCAGGTCGGCTTGGTATGCTTGGAGTATGGACATCATATGCAAGCATGCCGCTGCCTGACCTGCTGCTGAGTATGCTTTACCCACTAAAGCAGATGATGTTCTGAGAGGCTTAGTGGGTAACTTCGGGGCCTTGAGGGAAGATGCAGACTCAGGGGAGAGATAGCTCGCAAGCGTCTCTTCCACCCGAGGCATCTCTCAATAACCATGCCTTTTTAGTCCTACGATGTTACTATAATTAGATATTTGAGGACTAAAGACCCGGTAAGAGACAGGTCTATTCCACGACTTCCCGCGAAATCGGGAAAGAAAGGCAAGCCCCAGCGTGGAGGTTGTGACCGGGATGGTAAGAAGAAGCACTGATGGGCTTCCTGCTTTTCAGCTCCTCATAAGCTTGTGTGTGAGGTGGCGAGTCCTCAACATCACAAGCATCGATGCTGACAATGTCTAATTCCTCAGAACTAGATCGCTGCAGCACCAGCACTTCACCAGGGGCAGAAGAACTTCTACCTCCTGAAGTGAAGCGCTGGATCCTGCAGGTAAAGGCAGAGAAAGGGCAGGGCCTGGTGCCGCGTTCGTTCCGTAAGGCGATCATTTGTGTTTTCATCAAAAACCTTAATTTCTTTTCGACTGAAGAAAGAAAGACATGAACATCTTGGATGACATGGGGGTGAGTAAACTATCAGGAACATTTTATTTGAAAGTGGACTAATCCTTTAAGATTTTAAAGGGCAGTTAGCACCAATGTAACAGTGTGGACAAACTAATTTAATAGTTTACACATTAAAATAATGTATCATATTAAACTGTATTTCATGTCAAAGAAAATAAGTTAATGTATATTAATACTCAGAACAGCAAATTTAGAAATATACTTTATTTCAAAGTTAAAGGTGCAATGTGTAATATTTTTGCAGTAAAATATCCCAAAACCACCAGGCCTGTGTTATATATTTTGTTCACTTGAGTACTTACAATATCCCAAATGTTTCCAACTATTTGTAAATCGTGAGAAAATTGCAATTTTAACCAAGGCTTCGGGACGTGTGAGGAGTCGCCTGTCAATTGCGTCATACCCACATTACCCTCGGTTTCCGGTTTTATTTTATAAAAACCATGGAAACACCAAAGATGCTTTAAAATATCACGTTTTAATAGACAAGGGAACAACTGTTTGGTTATGTTTATAGACAGAAAACTAATTGTTGTTATAAAGCTCAACACGTTTAGTCTTATTGTTTAAATCTAATTTTCTTGATTTTTTGCGAGTACCATGCTTTACCATGCCTCAGAGAAAAACACTATTTTGTCAAGTAGCTAACATAGCATAATCAGATGCAACTTTATTTTTAGTAACAGTAATACATTATTTTCTCCATCATACAATACGTTTTAAAACGTTTACGTTTATACATTTATCAACACAAGCCATCCAGCATTTAATATGATATTCTAAAATCGATCTAGCAGTGTGTCTCAAACAAGGGTCTCACAGCAGCCGCCGAGCGAACGCACAGAGTAACGTTATAACATAATTTTCAACACTTTCAAATGTATCTAATATGATAAACAGAGCTGCGTTACCTCATACTCATGACGGAACAGTGGAAGCGGCGCCGGCAACTGCGACATAATAAAAGTTCTGCTGCTCGTGAGGTGTGTGGCCTCATTCAGCTCCCACAACACTCGGTCCTGCTCTGCTTCATACTACAGTAACATTAATAATCGCATCCATGAACATGATTTCTTCCTGAGTCCTATCCCGATTGTTTCCACCATCCGTTGAGGTAAAGACCACATGTCCCAAGATTCCGCGCTCAAACTTGCCGTCATCAAGCTACGCCTTTGTTTTGAATAGGCCTCTAGCGACCTCTAGTGGTCAAAATTTTTACATATTGCACCTTTAAGTTGAGAAACATGATTGGGGACATGGGAATTTGTCTGTCAAGTGCTTCAAAATTATATTTATATATTTTAAAAATTATTCTTAGGTGCCAATCATTATGATGTTTTGTTAATCTATGCATGGACAACCATGTGTCTTGAAGGCTGATAAACATTTTATGCAAACTGTTGGAATGACCCTCTCATACATAACTTTGTGAAACACAATGCCAGCAAACATTCAATCTATAAATTTAAATTATTCCATTTAATTGTGTTCAGTCATTTTATTATTTAGTTCTCTGGACTCCTCACCACCCATGAACCATGAAACATCTGTGAATAGTTTCAGATAAGCACACTTATTTCTACTGCCAAATCACTTCCATGCACAGATGAGAAATGTACTTTCATTAACATATTTGCAGTGTATTGTTCACCACATGAAAATGTTAATACATAGCAGACATGTAGAAAACTCACATGGTCACTGTTTTCTGACTGCAGCGAGGGATTTAATTTAATGCAGTGTAATTTTTAAATCGGGTGTCTCTGCGGATTCTTGAAATGTGTCCCGAACTGACAAGTTGTTAAAAGAACCACAGATTTATAGAGAATGTGTAAAATATGAGCTAGAAACACAATGCACACACATTCACACACACTACACATGAGCACACCGCTGTCCTATGTAGTGAGAAACTGAAGAGTGATCTATTATAATGAAAATGATACTGATACCTTTCTCTACAGAAATGAGGCCCATTTCTCCCCCAGTATACTTTTTTACTCTCATTTCTTTATAGCAGTTGTTCTGAAACAACCTTTGGAAGGACACCAGAGAAATGACAGAAGCTATTTAACAAAGCAGTTGCTGGCCAAATTTTTCTAATGGTAAGACCTGCTCCCCATCAAATAAAATAAAAGCTGAGAAGACATGACAACTATATTGGTTTAATAATGTGGGCATGTTGACAGATCCAGTCATAACATGTTAAATCATGAAAAAGGTAAATTGCCCTGTGTACACATAACAGAGGAGGAGATCTGTGATAGCAGGAGAGAGCTGCGAGTATTTCATCTCAATGATGCCTGACCCTTCAGAAATGTGTGACCTGTATGAACCGATAAAATGTGTATAATGTACCTTAAAAGCACTGTCTGGATAAAAAAAATTGTAATGCCTCTTTCGAAGAAAGTGTAATGCCTCTCGCAGTTCAAAACCCTTCCACTACATCCTACGCCTTTCGTATTCAAATTACAATAAAGTAAGTTAAGTATGTTGAATATGGAAGGCAGTCTGGCAGAAACTAGATATTTTACTTTATAACTTGTTAAATATGGACATTTTTCTTACTCAAACGCATCGCTTCGATCCAGAAGGACTTTATTAACCCCCCGGAGCCGTGTGGAGCAAGTTTATAATGGTTAGATGCACTTTCTTGAGCTTCATACTGGTTGGTCCTGTTCACTGCCATTATAAAGCTTGGACGCGTCAGGATATTTAATAATATAACTCCAACTGTGTTCATCAGAAAGAAGAACGTCATATACACCTATGATGGCTTGAGGGTGAGTAAAGCTTGGGGTAATTTTCATTTTAAAGTGAACTGATCCTTTAATATCTGCTAACACTTTATTTTGATGCTCCCCAACAGACATTCGGTAATAACTAACATGAACTTACCATGAGCAATACTGCTATTACTGTATTTGTTAATCTTTGTTAACATTAGATAATAAAATACAGCTGTTCATAGTTAATGCACTGTGAACTAACATGAACAAACTATGTTAACAATTACAACTTTTGATTTTAATCGAGCACAGCGTTAGTTCAGTAAGGCCACGTAGGCATAGTGCTGCAACCAGCTGACGCGGTCAGCTGTCAAATCGCTCCAATCACTACCATTCTCCTATTAGACTCGGGACATATTTACATGGCATTACTGCTTGGTAAGTATGCTCAAACTGATCGCAACCCTCCCTCCCTCCCTCCCCGTTATAAGCATGAGCATGTTACTGTGCACCTTCTGGTTGTCGTCTTCTTTTGTTTCAGATCACTAAGGCTTTCAAGTCCCGGCTGGCATGGACCTCACTGCTGAGAGACACTCATCCTCATAACTAAGCTACAGCATAGACGTCCCACTGCCACATCTACATGATTACCACTGTTCGCTTTTAAAGACATTACTAAAGTGTCTTAATTGTCTATGTATTTCCAAGCTGATGTTTCCGGGTGGTTAATGTTAAAGCTCTTGTATGTTCAATTAATTTTGGAGCAAGAACCCCCATAAGGAACCATACCGCCAAAGATAAATTGTGTTTTAATAAACTCAAATAACTTGCCAAAGTGGTCCTGTCTGAAATAATTTATTAGTAAATGTTGAAATTAACATTAACAAAGATTAATAAATGTTGTAGAAGTGCAGTTCATTATTAGTTCATGTTAAATAATGTAGTCAACTAATGTTAACTAATGAACCTAACTGTAAAGTGTTACCAGACATTCTACTGACTGTAAGCAACTTTGCAACTACATATCAACTTATTGCTAACCCTAACACAACAGACTACTAATAATCTAATGATTGGTAGTTGACATGTAGTTGGACCATCGAAATAAAGTATTACCTTAGTTTTAAATGAAAATTCTACTTTTATTTTATAGCTAATTTAACTTTTGTTTATGGTGAAATTTTGTTGTAAAAGCAAAGAAAAAACTGTATATATACCTACGTTAAGTAACATTAAAAAGAAAATATATTGAAGCATATGGTCTTTATAATCATTTTACTTTGTAAGAATGTTTGTCTTTGGGAAAATAAATATGTTTGATTAATATTAAATTAAAATTTAAGGTTTGAATCAAGTTAGTCCAAACTATATATATATTTTTTTTTTCCAGCTTATGGTTTTGGACTATAGATTGATGGGTGGGATGCTGCTCTGCAACAATAACGATATAGGCAGGGGGGAAATGGACATGGGTACCAGAGATAACATGGATAATGTGCCATGCTTTACTAAACAATGTATGTCACCTGGTTGAAAACAAACACTTTTAACATGAAATGACCACTACAACAAGTAGATGGCTGCAGAGGACCACTCATTAGCTTATTTGTCATTTCCACTTTTATAGTTCTTTTCAAGTGTTTTGATTTTAGATTTATTATAAAATAACTATTACAACAAATTTTTAGCAATTTCATTGTACTAAAGTAGCAAGTAAAGGTAAAGTCACAAAGTCTCATGCCATTTAAGATGAAGAGAAGAAAAAAACGCCCAGATCCCAACAACCTAGAAGGGATTATTTTTTTAAATATTTTTAAAATGAAAATAGCATCATGATCATTTTTACAGTATGCCTTCATCATGTGCTAATACCTGAATTATGATCATGATTAGTGAAGATATAAACTAATCATGAACCAATGAAGAGCTATCCTAAACTACGACAGGAGTCATATGGATTCATACATGTATAACAGCAGCTTTAACTACATGTTAGTACATGTTTCATAGTTAATGCATTAATTAACATTTCGGGGTAAAGTAAATCAATCAGGCTGCAGCTTTGTGACAAAGAATTGGAATGGTACATGATTATTTAGCCATAAATAACAAAGATCCGTCTAATCAATTAAATGTATTTTTTGTCGTTTAAATGTATGTGCACTCTTACACCGTGTCTACACCGGAAGCGAGAGGCAAGTCTGGCACGACCCGACACAATAGGTCAAAAGACAATAGAACCCATTATAATCAGTGATATTGTCTCCATTCTATTTCTTATGTAGTCCAAGCGCTTTGCATCGGTCGGTCTGTTGCGGCACGATGCGACGTGACAAAAGTCGTGTCTGGTGTAGACGGTGTTAGTGAATGTTTATTCATATTTTAGTTAATTTGTAAGTTCATCATTGTGTCATGACTTGATTTTGAGGGGCACGTCATTACTAACTCATAACCATACACTAACATTAACTCATGGCTTTGTTAATGCATTATTTTGTCATGACTTTACTCCATAATTAATTCACTGTTAACTACTTACTAAATTCAGCTCATGATTTATCATAAACTTACTATCAAATACAAATGTTCTAGTACAAATAGTATTCAGCCTAGTTAAGTGATGTTATGTGGCTTTTCAAAAAGTCAGAGAGTGGAGGTACAGTATCATCACAGCCTACATTTGGATGGAGAGTGAACTGTACTGATACCCAGCAAACGTTCCCCTGACCTGAATGTTTCCTGTTTGTTTTTTTTATTATTTATTTTTATTTTTTGGGGGGAACCAATTGCTCAGAACTGTTCAACAAATGTTCTTTGTAGGTTTTAAATTGTTATTTAGCTGTGAATAAGTCACAGCAGGTTGACGTTGATGGGAAGAGAACAACACAAAACAAAACAGATTAAGACCTTTTAAGATCAGTTTTTAGTGGATTAGTATTTTCTATGTTTGATAAGGATGATCAGTGAAAATAATGACAAACTAATCCTGTGCTATTCAGTAATGAATAAAGTCAAAATATTTTTTATTCCTTTTTATGGAGCCTGGCTGATTTAGTTTACCCCCAACTGTTAATTAATGCATTAACTATCAAACATGTAGTTAAGGCTGCTGTTATTCATGTATGAATCCATATAACTACTGTTTTAGTTAATGATAGCTCTTCACTGGCTCATGATTAGCTCATACAGTACATGATTATTCATGTATGTTTATTGTAAAGTGTTACCTATATGATAACTACATTTTTGACAAAGAATTTTGACACAGATGTAGGTGTCATGATAATTTATCAGTAAATGCACACACCTTGTCCTCTGCTGCTGACGTTAGTGATGTGCTGCAATAGGCTTGGTCTGAAGGTGACAATACAAAAAAGGATACTGACTCAGAGTCTGTGTGTACAAAATCCTCTTGACAATACAGCTAAGGACAGAAGGTTTGTGACTTCCTCACACAGATAAGGAATGTTTAGAAGGTTTGGGAAGCACATACTGTAGGTTCCTCAGTGCTTTAGGAGGCTGGGAAAGAATAGTTTTTCTCACACCTGGACTCAATGATTGCAGTTCTTTGTTGATGAATACCTGGACAGCTTTATCACTGTTAATTTGACATCTTGATCTTCAGCAGACACTGGCCTAAACCTGACCTAGCAAATATTCTAGGTATTCAGTGTTTGAAGAGTTGTTTGTTTATTTTACCTGTCAACCCGCAGGAAAGAAAAATCTCTAAAGAGATTAAATCCCTTGTGAAAAAGAAGTGTGCTTACTTCAAATCTTAAAAGTATATTTGTAAAAAACAGAATATGCAGATAATGTAATTTTAATTAAATAAAAGACCAATTAAGTGTAGGCCTACTTAAAGAGACACTTTCAGTACACTTCAAAAAGTAATAAGGTAATGATGTTGAATTAAAAGTTCTAATTTAAAGTACATTTTAAATTAAATTAAAGTACATTTTAAATTAAATAAAGTCTTTAAACAAGAACACTTACTTTGATGTAACATTCTATAAAGCACATGTAAAGTACTTCATTTTTTATTTGAACTCGAGTGTGTTATTCAGTATCACAATTAATACATTTTAAATGTACTAAATTGCTCCATTATTGCCAATGTGTAGTTGCAGACAGATTTAAATGCATGTTTCAATATTAGTATAAGTAAAATAGTAATAGTAAAAGTATAATAGTATAATACAGTTATAGTCAGAATTATTGGCACCTATGATCAAAGATGACTGTAAAAATAAATCTGCATTGTTTATCCTTTCGATCTTTAATTCATAAAATTAGCAAAGATCTAACCTTTCACTGAAGGAAAATAATTGAAAGTGTTGGGGGGGGGGGAAATCACATTTCATATTTAAATTTTTTTAGCACACCAGGGTGATCATGAACATGAAATTGTCCAGCTATGACTTCATGTTTTACACGAGTATAAACGTGAGGAAACACAAAGGCCAAATTCCCTTAATCATTCATCATTCTCGCCCGCCCTGGTCGCCACACTTACCTTGTTGTGTTCCTGGATTGTCTTACCTGTGCTACTCACCTGTGGTTCCTCTGCCATCCTGGCTCTCCTTAGTCCCTGCTCTCTGTTGCTTCTTGACTCGTTGTTTGCTGGATCACCTGGAAAGGAAACAAAGACTACATCATTATCAGATAAAACGTACCAAGACTTTCCTATACAAAACCCACTTACCTGGACTGCTTTCTCTGCTGTGTTGATCAATCGTCTGCTTTCAATAAACCTACTGGTGTTTACATCACTTACCTCTGTGTTCCTCGTCAGTGGGACAGTTACAAATCTTCCCGGAAGAGGACGTGTTTAAATCGTCCTAATGCGCGGTGAGGAGGAAAGTTTGAGTGGCCCAAGACTCTCCTAGGATCACAGCTGGAGAATTGCAGAGATAAGTTGAGTCTTGAGTTTCACCAAAGTAAAAAAGTTAAAAAAAAAAATCAAACAGCACCTACATCCCCACAAGTTGTTCTGGAGGGTTTCAAGAAAAATCCTCTGCTCTCATCCAAAAACAATCTCAAGCATATTCAGTTGTTAGACAAGACAGGAACTTCAAACAGGACCAGCTTCTATGGCCAGATGAAACAAAAAAAAAAGAGCTTTTTGGCTGCAAACCCACCAGATGGGTTTGGTGCACATATGGATAAAAAGTTCCCTCATGCCCAAGGTTAAATATACTGCTGGATCTTTAATGTTGTGGGCCTATTTTTCTGCTGGAGGTCCTGGACATCTTGTCCAGATATCTTGGATTCTATCACCAACAGAGAAAAAAAATCTAAACCTGACTGCTTCTGCTAGAAATCCAATAATGGGTTGTGGTTGGATCTTCCATCAGGACAATGATCCAAAACAAACATCAAAACAAAAGCAAAAATGTGTCACTGAGCACAAAATGAAGCTTCTGCCATGGTCGTCCCAGTCCACTGACCTGAACCCTATAGAAAATGAGTGGAGTGAACTATAGAGAAGAAGCTCCAACACGGAGCTGGGAATCTGAAGGATCTGGAGAGATTCTGCATGAAGGAATGGTCTCTGATCTCTTGTCAAGTGTTCTCCAAACTCATCAGGCATTAAAGGAGAAAACTCAGAGCTGTTATCTTGGCAAAAGGAGGTTGCAAGAAGTATTGAATAAAAGGGTGCCAATAATTGTGGCCAATGTGATTTTGAGAAAAACATTTATTTCATGATGTGATTTTCCCCCCACTTTCAATTCTTTCGTTCAATGAAAGGTTAGATTTTTGCTAATTTTATGAATTAAAGATCAACAATGCAGATTTATTTTTACAGTCATCTTTGATCATATTTACCAAGGGTGCCAATAATTCTGAGCGCAACTGTATAAATGCAATAGAAATAATTATGAAATTACATTTAAAGATGCACTTATTTCCTACTTAAAGGTGCTAAAGAAGATGTCTTGTTTTATACATTTTTGCAATATTACTTGAAACTGTCTTTACTAACTGATAAAAGACTATTTATTAGGTGCACTGAAATGAATATTATTAATATACATCATCTGTGCACGAGGTAGGGCCTTAAAAACATCAGCCAATCGTTTACGCGATCATCGCGTAAACGATTGGCCCTCTGGCTTGTCAATCACTGCCATTACGTTCCTTGTGAGAGACGTGCGTGGATTGGCCCTCTGGCTTGTCAATCACTGCCATGATGTTCCTTGTGAGAGACGCGTGGCTGCGCACTCCAGTAACTTTCCACACTCCACAGGTGCCGCATGCAATGTTTTTGTCAGGAGACAGGAGTAACAACTGCAGATTATGAGTTACCTGCGGTGAGTCCGACATAATGAATCCACTAAGTGTGTGTGCGGCTTTAAGTCGCGCACACACTTAACGATTGTAAGGCCGATTATGAATGTAAATTGATACTTTGACTGGACGCGCTTGAGCGCAATCAGTCATGAGGCAGTTGCGTTCAGTCTGCGATTACAGTCGGTGTTCAAATTCCATGTGAAAGTATATAAATCTGCTTCAGAAGCAGGAAACAATCGCTGTATGTTGAGCACAGTCTTAGAATGTTTTAGCTAGTCGTTAAATGTGTGCCTGGCTTAATAACACAGCAAATGCCGGTGGTAAACACTCGTGTTCCAATACTCGTGCACGAGTTTTGGGAGGCGTTCACTCGAAATGGAGGGGGGTTGTTCTTACGCATGCGCTCATTTCAAAAACTCAGTCGACGAAATATCCTCTGTACCACCTTTAATTTGGTCAACGAGTGCATTTAACTGCATTTAATAAATGTTTAAACTATAATACATTTTCTTTTAATTGCAATTAACATGCAATTACGTGTTTAAAATTACATTTAGTTTGCAGACCTTAGAAATCGCACATGTGTTTCTGAGGGTGATCAGACTTTTAAAGTCTAAAACGGGACATCCAAACAGGGGTGCAAATAAATTATATACCAAAGCACAATGAAGTATTTAATACAAAATATTTTGTATAGCGATATACTAGATACAGATTTTTAATGGCAGCACCAAGTCTTCTAGGCATAGAATAAATAAGTTGGCGACATTTTGCAACATCTATCTTTTTCCATTCTTCAAGAATGACCTCTTTTAGAGACTGGGTAATGGATGGAGAGTGATGCTCAACTTGTCTCTTCAGAATTCCCCATAGGTGTTCGATTGGGTTCAGATCAGGAGCCACTGAATCACTTTCACCCTGTTCTTCTTCAGAAATCCAACAGTGTGTTTAGGATCATTGTCACGTTGGAAAAGTACACGACGACCAAGGGCACAGAGTGATGGTAGCACCTTCTCTTTCAGTATAGAGCAGTAAATCTGTGAATTCATGAAGCCATCAATGAAATGCTACTCCCCGACACCAGCAGTACTCATGCAGCCCCACATAAGGACACTATTACCACCATGTTTCACTGTAGGCACCATGCATTTTTCTTTGTATTCCTCACCTTTGTGACGCCGTACAGTTTTGAAGCCATCAGTTCCAAAAACATTTATCTTGGTCTCATCACTCCAGAGTATAGAGTCCCAGTAGTCTGCATCTTTGTCAACATGGGCCCTGGCAAACTCTAGGTGGGCTTTTTTGTGCCTGGGCTTTAGGAAAGGCTTCTTTTGTTGACGGCACCCATGCATGCCATTCCTCTGCAGTATACGCCATATTGTGTCCTGGGAAATAGTCACCCCAGTTTGGCTTTCTACTTATATAGATCAGGGGTTCCCAAACTTTTCAGACCACGACCCCCAATATTAGACTGCTGACGACCTGCGATCTTCCACGTTAAGCCGTGACCTTGTCTCGGAGAATGTCTTTTCGCATAAATACGTTGAGCCAAATTGCATGAGTACATCCAACGCGGCTTTCGACAACTGTGGATATTCCACATGTTTAAACTCTGCATTCAGGGTTTTGCACGCGAGGGCTTCTCTGTGTATGATGCTGTAAGGGTGGAACTCCTACAGGGGTTCAGGCTGTAAGGTTTGCCGAGCGACTAAAGAAACTTTATCAGCAAGATGGTAAAAAACTGTATATTTCTTGTCTATTACCACCCACTGCAACTTATACCAACGACGGAAATAAGCGCAGTTACAATAGCAAAATATGTGGGAGAGCGTTGCTATAGTGTGACAATACTGTATTGCAATAGGGAGCACATTAAAGTTAATACTAAATCAAAACTAGTTAGCACATCATTTGTAATAGAAAGGGTTTAATGACAATATCTGATTATGGTTACACTTAAAATAATTACAAAATAGATGTATGAGATGATAAAATCATATACCATTAATCGTATGTAAAAAGTTACCTGAGAGAGAGAGAGAGAAAGAGGGCCAGAGAGTGCCCAAGAAAAGCCAAGAATCCAAGAAAGAAGAGCATAGAAAAGAGAGCAGAGCATAGAAAAAAGAGCAGAGCATAGAAAAAGAGCAGAGCATAGAAAAAAAGACAGAGCGATAGTTACCATCTTCTTTTATCCCTTCCTTGACCAAAACCCAAATGTGAGACATTCAAACCGACCAATCAGAAGATTAAAACTTCCCCCACTGTACTAAAGGTGTGACCATTTGTAGACCCCCGATGTACACACATCTTGGCCTACAGGGCTTGATCACTATCAGCACCTTTGAGCCTTCCAAATGGCCCTTGTAGCAAGAGAGAGGGGGTTGAAACAGTAAAGCAAATGTCTTTGTTCATTTTAAAATATCTTTAGATATTTTCAATTCTTACAATGCAGTGCGTGAAATTGAGGTGAGGTGCAACTTGGAGGACTCGTGCCTTTAGTCCTTTCTTTTTTCCCAGCATTGCCCCAGCTCGGTCTGTGCACCTGAATATGCACTCGCCCAAAGATAGTCCTTCATCTTTAAGTTTGCTGTCCAGTTTATTGAAAATGTCCTCGCCCGTGCATGATCCCTCCAGTTGCATACAAAATAACATTTCCTCATTTAGTTTCCCCTCAAAAATATATCTGACAAGTACAAGGAGTTGAGCGGTGCTGGAGACGTCTGTGGATTCATCCAGTTGTAAGGCAAACCTCCCACTCTTCTTAACTCTGTCAATCAGTTGACACTTGATATCCTGAGCCATGTCTGTAATGATACAGTCCCATCAGAGAGCGGCACTTGTTCCAGCTCAGCGGCCAGTTTATCTCCATGCATGACGCGACTCATAACTATTGCTGCTGGTTTGATTAAAGTTTCTCCAATGGTGTGTGGCTTTTTGGTCTGTGCAATTAAATATGCCACCTCATATGAAGCCCTCTGAGCTTTAGTGGGGATAGTTGTTTGTTTAATAAGGACTTTCTTTTGTCCCTGTAACTCTTTCTCCTTTCTGCGGAAAAAGTCAGTGGGTTTATCTGTGAGGCTGGGGTGTTTGGTGTTCAGATGTCTTTGCATTTTCACGGGCTTCAGACTTTCATGTGCGAGGACTTCGGAGCACACAACGCATTGAGGGTGTTGTACCTGATTTATAACAATGCACGTGAAACCATAGTTTATGTATTCCTCTCTGTATTTTCTGGCTTTCGAGGAGGGATGGTCCGTTTGCGGGGCATGGGTTTGGCGGGCTGCCCTTCCAGAGGTGGAGGGTAGTCCTGGCGGCTCATCCTCTTCTCTGCCCTCTGCATTTTCCGCTGATCCCGCTCTCTCATCAGCAGGCATCTCTGCTCCCTTCTCTTTTTCTTTTGATGATAATAACCACCGTTTCATTTTTGATCAAGTTTAGATCTCAAAATAGACCAATCGCTGTTTAGCAAAACACCAAATGTGCTAGCTAGCTAGCGCATGTTGTTGTGCTGTAAATTGTGATTGACGCCATCACTTAACTGTCGTAATTAATCGGAGCAAACAAAGTTTTATTTCCAGTTTATTTGAATTATCCTAAATTTATACTCGCATCATTACAACCTTTTTTAACATATATAAAAAAATAAAAAAATTAAAATAAAGTTTCTGGAAATCATCTCGCGACCCCCACTTTCGGAACTGCTGATTTATATATCTGCAGTGAACTTGCGTTCCGATTTTCTTCAACCCCTCTCATCAGAAGATGCTCCTGTCGAGGTGTTAACTTCCGTGGACGACCTGGACGTCTCTGTGAGATGGTTGCAGTTCCATCTTTTTTAAATGTTTGGACCACTTTTGCTACAGTATTCTGACTGATAAGTAAAGCTTTGCTGATCTTCTTGTAGCCTTCACCTTTCTGGTGTAAAGAAATTATTTTCTTTCTCAGATCTTGTGACATTTCTCTTCCATGTGGTGCCATTGCTGACAGCATGAAATGGGAAGGGGTTTTAACACCCTTTTATAGTCAACTGTCTGCTGGACACTGTGTAATGAATAATTAGACTCACTTGTGGTTGAATTCTTGTCAAATTAGACATTAGTAGTGTAAAATTTAGCTTTGCTCCAGAGACTTTCAGTGGGGTGTACTCATTTTTGTATCACCCTAATTTGAGTAAAACTGAACATTTTGTTCTCTAAGTTATATTATTAATCTTACTTTCATGTTATAAGTTAAACAGATGTTATATTAAATTTAGTTTTGTCAACATTTTGGAAATTGTTTTTGTGTTCATTGAGATATTGTTTAAAATGTTACTTTTCAAAGGGTGTGTACTCATTTACGCTGAGCACTGTATTTTCAGGTGATGAACAAAGAAAAGTATATGATTATTCCAGTCCGTCATTGAAAACGTCGACAGATCAGTTTGCAGACTAAGAAATTCAGGATGTCAATAATTCTAGAATGTCAATAATGTCTCAAACTGTGCTCACATTTGTCAAAATGCCAAGTCTGCAGTCAAAAGTCAGAGATCTCAATAGTAACCACCACCACATTATCTGAGCTGCTATCCAGATTCATGTTATAGCTCTGTGCTTTTAATGTTAATAATGGACTCTTTTGTCACTTTTATCATTCCGAGAAAAAATAAATAAATCTTAATTTAGTTTAATTCAGCTTAACTTTGTCATAGAAAAAAAAAATCTGTGACGAAGTTAAGCTGATTTAAACTGAGAACTAAATTAAATCAGGGGGGAATTTCAATTAAATCCTCTGAGCAATGAAAGAGCAACTCTAGATTTCCTCTTGGAATGCATTCTCTAATCAGCTGCTTTTCTTTTAAAGGTATAAAATGTTGAAGAAACAGTCAGACAAACCAGAAAGGCAACCAGAGATCATATGCCAAAATCTCCGTCACATAAACAGGAAAGGTTTAGCATTTGAGTAGATCTCATATCACTCTAATGCAGAGAGAGACTAAACCTCAAAAGACTGAATTAAACATGAATACTCTCGTTGTAATCAAGTCAAGTCAAGTCACCTTTATGCGACAGCGGCAAGGAACCCAAACTCCAACAGGTGACATCAGGTGGCAAACAGGTGGCAAAAAGGTGTTAAAATGGAGAAAAAAAAAAACATTTGGAGAAAAAAGGCTTAGTCGGGGGGCCAGTTCTCCTCTGGCGAACAGTGCTTTGTTACGATTCAGGTAGCTATCATAAGTCCGATAGGATCGCAACATTCAAAGTATTTATTCCAGTTCAATCCAGTTTATGATCGTAATCAGACTGTTCAGCATATATGTACAGGTATGTATGATGTTATATTATATCAGAGCTTGTAGTGAGAAATTATTCTTTGTGATCCATAAGAAGGCTGAGATCATGTTTACTGTCATGATAATTTCTCATTTAAGTTATTGTGGTTTAGATGAAATTATATTGGATTGTTAATCAGTTGTCTTTGCTCTGTTTCACACACAAACAGTATACTACCCTGTGTAAGCTAAGCATCTGGAGTTAATTACCTTCCTAACCCACACACACACACTCACATACACACATCTCACCCGCTACTGAAACTTCAGCGGTGACGTGCATGCAAGCTCAACACAATGTCTCTCTTTATTTAACACACAGGCTTTTCTCACTGTTCAAACTCACTCCAGAGCCCGTCCACTGATTATGTCTCCTGTTCATAGAGCAGCTGTGTGTGTACATCCATCCATCAACATGTGTACCAACACAAACATGCTGGTCAACACAATTGTGTGTGCAGACCCATGGACAGCTGAGGCCTTGAGCTTTGTGATTAGTAATTTGTATGATAAAAGCTACATCCGCTGTCTAGAAAAAGGCATTTAATTATGCTTTTGGCCACATTTCTTCTGTCTCAAAATCTTGCATGATTGCTGATACAAATCCAACAGACATCCTGTAGCACAAACAGTAAAGAGTAAAATAAAGGGACTGATGTATCTATCATATTTAATGTTGTGGATTTTAACATAATAGCAACGGCCTAGCAAAACCCTTGCAGAGTGGCTCTGACTTTTGCACAGGTAAGCATTAAGGCACCTTTATCTCTGCACTGCGAAATTCTGCAGGCGAAAAAGGCAGAAGCGGATGTGAAGCGTTTGAGAAACACACCTTCCAAACGATGAATCCATTCTTCTTCATAATAGTGCCGTTGTACAGAAGTGATTGAGAAGACAACACCTCTTTCATTGTGGATGTTTAGTGTAGCTTTGATGAAGCACTGACCACAAAGAGGTCACTGCCAAATCAAACAGCTTCTACTGGTCAGTGCTGTGAATTAAAGTTTTAAAGTTCACCAAACATGAACCTGATGAGAAGTTCAGGTAGGGGCATTTCACCGGAAAAAATACAGGGAAAAATCGTATGAATTCCCATTGAGATTATGGTGATTTTGACAGTAATATTTTGCCAAACGAAGGTAAATTTGACCATGCTTTCACTCTCATTTTCTTCAAAAGATGTCCAAATCTAATCAAACATACATATTATGAAGGCTTAGTACTCCAGTCTTAATTGAAATAGTTTCAACAGTCTAATAATAATTTAAAAAAAATAAAATAAAAAAGAATCCCTGCTAAGAGTCAGTCTTGGTTTGTAACTGATCTTAAAGGGATAGTTCACCCAAAAATGAAATTTGATGTTTATCCGCTTACCCCCAGGGCATCCAAGATGTAGGTGACTTTGTTTCTTCAGTAGAACACAAATGATGATTTTTAACTCCAACCGTTGCCGTCTGTCAGCCGTATAATGCGTGTCAATAGGAACTCCATCTATGAGAGTAAAAAAAACACGCACAGACAAATCCAAATTAAACCCTGCGGCTCGTGACGACACATTGATGTCCTAAGACACGAAAAGATCAGTTTGGGCGAGAAACCGAACAGTATTTATATAATTTTTTACCTCAAAACACCACTATGTCCAACTGCATTCAACATCCGGTTAGTGAGGTCAAAAACACGTTCTGATGATGGAAGTGATCTCTCGCGCTTTGCTTCAGTGAGTGCAAGACATCACTTCTGTTGTCAGAGCGCGTTCAGACCTCACTAACCAGATGTGGAGGGCAGTTGGACATAGTGGTGTTTTAGAGGTAAAAAAATTATATAAATACTGTTCGGTTTCTCACACAAACCAATAGTTTTGTGTCTTAGGACATCAATGTGTCGTCACGAGCTGCAGGGTTTAATTCGGATTTGTTTCATTCGGAGTTGATAGTTCTGTTGTAAATTTTCAGTCACTGACTAACCGGGATACCCATCACCCAAACCACCCATACCACCTCCAATATACCAGTCCCTAAGCCTTCCCAGAAAAGACCTATAACACAATGTTCAGGTGCCTGAGAAACAGAAAAGATCAGACTGTGAAATCCCATCCTCCCTCAAGCACTGGGATCACAGACGGTCTCTGGAGCTCTCTACTGATTTAGAGTGCTTTAAAAGCTCATTCATTGTTCCAGCCCATGATAATGCACTTAAATGACCTTACTCCACATTAGCAGACGCTCACTGGCTGTTTAGTGAGTTAGGATAAAACTGAATTACAATCAATAAACAGATAAGATTATGTAGGCTAATATGATTTTTCATTGATTTCATCATTATGCCACATGACTGTTCTTTAACCAGTGTCCAAGCAAAAACCATCTGCTGTACCAAAATTCTATAAAACAAGACATATTATAACTAAAATGAAACATATTTTCCTAAAATTTATTATGGGAGTTGGATTGTCTTTTCAAATTCTCTTGTCAAGAAAAGCACATTTTCATGTTCAGTAAATCCATTCCAGCAAAATGTCAATGTGCATTCCACCATAAGACATTCTTTAATAAATCACATTAATATCGACAGTAGGCTCTGAAAGTATTTCAGATCAAGGTCTTCCTTTGATTTCTCTTCCTTTCGGTCTCTATGAATAGCACATTGTCTCAGTGTTCTGGCAATGACAATCACATCTGTCAACACCTTGTCATCTTTTTTCCTGTTTTTCCCCCCGTTTTTTAACAAAAAAAGAGCCTTGTTTAGCTTCTTTCTGTCTTCTTTCTGTAAGCTGCTCAGATAAACATCTGGGAAATTTATGAGGGCAGATTGGAAAAACAGAGCCTTCAGGAAAAGAGAGTTAAGCTTTCAAAGCTTCCCCAAAGACTCAGACTGCAACTCCCATGATGCACCAGTGTCGGAGGTGTCAGGGAAGCAAATTCTCAGACAGTTGGTTCTGTATTTTAATACGTGATATGTTTGTTCTACCAGGATCAGACATACAGTGGGTACGGAAAGTATTCAGAACCCATTAAATTTTTCACCCTTTGTTATATTGCAGCCATTTGCTAAAATCATTTGTTCATTTTTTTATTCCTCATTAATGTACACACAGCACCCCATATTGACAGAAAAACTGAATTGTTGACATTTTTGCAGATTTATTAAAAAAGAAAAACTGAAATATCACATGGTCCTAAGTATTCAGACCCTTTGCTCAGTATTTAGTAGAAGCACCCTTTTGATCTAATACAGCCATGAGTCTTTTTGGGAAAGATGCAACAAGTTTTTCACACCTGGATTTGGGGATCCTCTGCCATTCCTCCTTGCAGATCCTCTCCAGTTCTGTCAGGTTGGATGGTAAACGTTGGTGGACAGCCATTTTTAGGTCTCTCCAGAGATGCTCAATTGGGTTTAAGTCAGGGCTCTGGCTGGGCCATTCAAGAACAGTCACGGAGTTGTTGTGAAGCCACTCCTTCGTTATTTTAGCTGTGTGCTTAGGGTCATTGTCTTGTTGGAAGGTAAACCTTCGGCCCAGTCTGAGGTCCTGAGCACTCTGGAGAAGGTTTTCGTCCAGGATATCCCTGTACTTGGCCGCATTCATCTTTCCCTCGATTGCAACCAGTCGTCCTGTCCCTGCAGCTGAAAAACACCCCCACAGCATGATGCTGCCACCACCATGCTTCACTGTTGGGACTGTATTGGACAGGTGATGAGCAGTGCCTGGTTTTCTCCACACATACCGCTTAGAATTAAGGCCAAAAAGTTCTATCTTGGTCTCATCAGACCAGAGAATCTTATTTCTCACCATCTTGGAGTCCTTCAGGTGTTTTTTAGCAAACTCCATGCGGGCTTTCATGTGTCTTGCACTGAGGAGAGGCTTCCGTCGGGCCACTCTGCCATAAAGCCCCGACTGGTGGAGGGCTGCAGTGATGGTTGACTTTCTACAACTTTCTCCCATCTCCCGACTGCATCTCTGGAGCTCAGCCACAGTGATCTTTGGGTTCTTCTTTACCTCTCTCACCAAGGCTCTTCTCCCCCGATAGCTCAGTTTCATAGACGGCCAGCTCTAGGAAGGGTTCTGGTAGTCCCAAACGTCTTCCATTTAAGGATTATAGAGGCCACTGTGCTCTTAGGAACCTTAAGTGCAGCAGAATTTTTTTTGTAACCATGGCCAGATCTGTTCCTTGCCACAATTCTGTCTGTGAGCTCTTCAGGCAGTTCCTTTGACCTGATGATTCTCATTTGCTCTGACATGCACTGTGAGCTGTAAGGTGTGTACAGGTGACAGGTGTGTGGCTTTCCTAATCAAGTCCAATCAGTATAATCAAACACAGCTGGACTCAAATGAAGGTGTAGAACCATCTCAAGGATGATCAGAAGAAATGGACAGCACCTGAGTTAAATATATGAGTGCCACAGCAAAGGGTCTGAATACTTTGGACCATGTGATATTTCAGTTTTTCTTTTTTAATAAATCTGCAAAAATGTCAACAATTCTGTGTTTTTCTGTCAATATGGGGTGCTGTGTGTACATTAATGAGGGAAAAAATTAACTTAAATGATTTTAGCAAATGGCTGCAATATAACAAAGAGTAAAAAATTTAAGGGGGTCTGAATACTTTCCGTACCCACTGTAATTTACATGCTTCCATCCTAAAGCAACAGATTTTGATCTATACATCACCAAATTTGTCATATAATGTTACTACAGAATGGTGCCATGAACTTATTGCAGGGACAATCCCCCAAGAGTAAACTGGGGGTTA
Organism: Anabarilius grahami; assembly: GCA_003731715.1. Classification (NCBI taxonomy): domain Eukaryota; kingdom Metazoa; phylum Chordata; class Actinopteri; order Cypriniformes; family Xenocyprididae; genus Anabarilius; species Anabarilius grahami. The sequence continues at coordinate 101,019 of RJVU01071460.1, forward strand.
AGTGTCCTTTCTAGAATCAAACCAGCAACCTTCTGGTAATAAGTCCTGAGCTTTATTCATCCTGTTAAATAACATTAATGATTATTACTGAGAAAATAAAGTGCTTACTAAGCTAGGCAATTGTACATATTGAGCAACTGTAAACCAATACCAAGACAAGATGCTGGAGCTTGACCATGAGATGAAAGGTAGATATTAGGTTTAGTATGCTGAAAGGAAAGCAAAGATTCTTTCTGTTACAGAGAAAAAATCTGGAATGTTGTGTACAATTGAATGTCATCAGCATAACAGTGGTCAGAGAAGTCGCCAGTCTGGAGATTAGCTTGGTTTGGTTTGGCAGTGTTGAAAACTGCAGACAGTTCCATAAGAATTAGTGTGAACTTAAAAGAAGATTCCACCCAAAAAATTCTGTCATTTACTTATTCACATCTCGTTCCAAACTCGTGAATATTTGAGGAATTATACTGGTCGTTCTGTACTTGTACATGCCATTACAATAAATGGAGAATTGAGGCTTTCAACAAGTAAAAACATTATAAATGTATCATAAAAGTAGTGAATATGACTTGTGTGCTATATTCCAAGTCTACTGAAGTCATATGATAGCTTAAATATGGGTCATACAAAGCTATTTACTGAAAATATTTCCCTCCAATGAGCTGCTGCAACTGAATTATTGAGATCAGATCAGTCTGATTTATTACAAATTCAATTTCATTTACTTATTAATTAAATACATCAGATGGTGTATTGGACTTTGCTAGCAAGAAGTGCACCAATGAGATCTTACTAAGCTACAATATATATGGCTTCAGAAAACTTATGAAGAACATGAGTCATGTGACCAATGTTTACAGTGCTTTTGCTTCTTTCTGAACTTAAATGACCACAGAAAAGATAAGTCATGTGTTTGGAACAAGATTAGGGTGAGTAAATAATAACAGACTTTTGGCTGAACTACATGTAAAAGATGATGCTCTGGCTGACATTATAAATGCTTGTTTATAAGTGAAGAAGGGACTGAGTTTGAAGACTGATTGATCTGCTGTAAGTAGTTCCCTTTCGTGGGAACATCAACGCTACGTCGAAAATTACGTTATGGGAACCCTCTGTATTTTGTGTTCGTGAAGCACCTCTGTATCCAACCAATGAGAAAGACGTGACGTCAGAGGCGGGTGACGTCACGGATCAGGAAGCTATAAAACATACCCAAACACAGAGAACGCCAGCTTCTNTGAGACTGGACTTTTTGCAGGACAGTGTTAATGAATAGGCGGAGTTTAGGGGGAGGTGGTTATGTAAGAGAGAAGATTAGAAGAGGATGACTTTTATGCAGAGGAATGAAGAGTCTCCTGAAATCTATAAAAACAGTCAGGTCAGAGCTGGGTTTGTCTTAATTTCCCCACAATGAAAGGATTTCAGAGGGAGCTCATATGGCTTGCATACAGGCATGAGCTCTTCCTGGAGTGCCAGGGCAGCAGAGACAGGAAGTCAGAGTAAAGACTGTGAATGCATAAAAATGGTGAATGCATAAAGCAGCAGCTGCAGTTGGCAGACATAAGCCTGAGCTCCAGTAACATGGGCTGGCAATCAAATCCACTAAAACACAATTATAGACCAACACAGGAAATATGGTTCACCCCAAAATTCTGTCATCATTTGTGCACCCTGATGTTGTTCCAAACCTGTATCAGCAGAGCATAAGCAGAATGTTCATGCTGCTCTTTTCCATTCAATGAAAGTTAATGTTTGCCAGAGCAGGTGATTCAAGCACCTGCTCAAATCTTACAACATCCTGTTGTTAAAGAGGTCATATCAAGTCAAGTCAAGTCAAGTCAGGTCACATTTATTTCACTGCAAAAAATGCTGTTCTTACTTAGAGTTTTTGTCTTGTTTCTAGTCAAAATATCTTAAAGTTCTTAAATCAAGAAGCATTTTCTTGATAAGTAACAAGCAAAATAATCTGCCAGTGGGGTAAGTAAAATAGTTTTATATCAAACCAAAAATAAGATATATAATCTTGTTTTCAGTTTGGATTAAGATTATTTTGCTTACCCCACTGGCAGATTATTTTGCTTGTTTTAAAAACAAGAAAATATTTTTTTCTTGTCAAGAAAATGCCTCTTGATCTAAGTCAAGTCAAGTCACCTTTATTTATATAGCGCTTTTTACAATGCAGATTGTGTCAAAGCAGCTTTACAGTGATAACTAAGAATTTTTAGTTCTTTGGACTGGAAACAAGACAAAAATTCTAAGTAAGAACAGCATTTTTTGCAGTGTAGCACTTTTTGTATAGAGCATTTCTTGAAACTAAGATGCAAAATGCACAAAACTGAAATACTAGGATGTACACATCAACAGTCCCTATTCAGTGTTCAGCAACTTGGTTTGTGAGCCCATGATTAAGTACTGTCTGCTACTCATTTCGCATGCAAGGGGGCATTTAAAATAGAATTCCTAAAGTTATGTTGTGTTTTGGATGCTGTGTTCCAACAAGACTACTGCTGTGCCACAGCTCCTACAACACAGTCCTCTTGATTTAAACCCAATTATTACATGTAAAGTAAAGAACACTGGCTACTCTTTAGGTATCATTAATTTTACATTAGTTAACTACATTAGTTAACATAAACTAAACATTGCTGTTATTGTTAACAAAAGCTACAACTATTAAAAGTTGTTTTCAGTCATTTAAATAAAGCTAATAAGTTTTTCATATTCATATTTTAAAGGTGCCCTAGATCTTCTTTTTAAAAGATGTTATATAAGTCTAAGGTGTCCCCTGAATGTGTCTGTGAAGTTTCAGCTCAAAATACCCCATAGATTTTTTTTAATTCATTTTTTTAACTGCCTATTTTGGGGCATTATTAACTATGCACTGATATATAGGTTGCGGCCCCTTTAAATCTCATGCTCCCCGCCCCCCGGAGCTCGCGCTTGCCTTTAACCAGCATAAACACGGTTCACACAGCTAATATAACCCTCAAAATGGATCTTTACAAGATGTTCGTCATGCATGCTGCATGCATGCTTCGGATCATCTGAGTAGAGTATTTATTTGGATGTTTACATTTATTTTTGAATGAGTTTGAGGCTATGCGCCGTGGCTAACGGGCTAATGCTACACTGTTGGAGAGATTTATAAAGAACGAAGTTGTGTTTATGAATTATACAGACTGCAAGTGTTTAAAAATGAAAATAGCAACGGCTCTTGTCTCCGTGAATACAGTAAGAAACGATGGTAACTTTAACCACATTCAACAGTACATTAGCAACATGCTAACGAAACATTTAGAAAGACAGTTTACAAATATCACTAAAAATATCATGATATCATGTCAGTTATTATTGCTCCATCTGCCATTTTTCGCTATTGTCCTTGCTTGCTTACCTAGTCTGATGATTCAGCTGTGCAGCTCCAGATGTTAATACTGGCTGCCCTTGTGTAATGCCTTTCATAATGTTGGGAACATGGGCTGGCATTTGCAAATATTGGGGGCGTACACCCCGACTGTTACGTAACAGTCAGTGTTATGTTGAGATTCGCCTGTTCTTCTGAGGTCTTTTAAACAAATGTGATTTATATAAGAAGGAGGATACAATGGAGTTTGAAACTCAGTGTATGTCTTTTCCATGTACTGAACTCTTGTTATTAAACTATGCCAATATAAATTCAATATTTAATTCTAGGGCACCTTTAAACAAAAAAAAAAAGAAATGTTGCCTTGGCATCTACAGTAGCTCATATTTAAACAACTATTGCTTTGTGTTGTTGGCCAGATAAAATGAAAGAGAAAATAAAAACGGACATTAAGATAATTTTTCTGTCCACCAAAACGGCACATCTATATCCTTACATTTTGACACAAATTTGGCTGTATTATTTGTCTCCTTCAAAAATTGCAGAATTTTATGTTTATTGTCCCCCACAACTGTTAGATGAAATTTACACCCATGCTAACATAATACCACTGCAAAGGTATTTCAAATGTGTTTTTACTCCTAAGCAAAGAATGAAAAAGAAGCCCTACAGCGACCAGAGGTGTAGCTATATATCACCAGCCAAACTGGCACAGGGGTTATTTTCCAAACCATTTACCCTCTAAAAGTTTTTTTTTTTACTTATATATAAAAACTGACAGCCAGTGAAATAGTCACTAATTGTAGACTCACATATTTTAATATAAAGTAGCTGTCAAACTAAGTTAATCACGTCTCAAAAAANATGAC
>RJVU01071460.1:120569-172086 GCA_003731715.1 Anabarilius grahami
ATTATTATTATTATTATAAATGTTATAATTACTATTATTATAATTATTGTTGTCAAAAGTTTTTGTTTTCCTTACTGTTTTATTGTTACACTGGTTATCTGTTATTATGTCTGTTAGATATTCTACTCTTTGATTTATATTTGATTCATATGTCTCCACCTTAACACCCAGATACATTCACACACATACACACACACACACGCATACACGTGCACATACATACACGCCGCACATCACGATGTTGCCCCGAAATACTGCCAGATCAGCTGGACCACCTGGGGATGGAGTTTCCATTCGCCCGGAAGCGGAGGCTGCCGTGAGAGCTCATTGGCTGGAAAGAAACGACCTCAGATGCTTCTGACTCCATAGCAAGAGATGGCGGGCGAGTTGCGACATGCGACGGGAGCGTAGACCACCCTAATAGTTGATGTATGCAACGGTCACAGTGCTGTCCGAACGGACCAGTACGTGCTTGTCTGACAACAGCTCTTTGAAGTGGCCCAGTGCAAGACGTACTGCTAGCAACTCGAGGCAATTGATATGCCAATGCAGTTGGGGTCCCGTCCACAGACCCGATACTCCATGCCCGTTGTACGTGGCTCCCCAACCGGTGGCAGAGGCATCTGTGGAGACCACAGCATGCCTGGACACTTGTTTGAGGTGGACTCCCGCCCGCAGAAATGAAGGGTCCGACCACTGAGTAAGGGTGTGACGGCAGTTCGGCGAGGAGTAGACTGAGTTTGTGCCGCCGGCAGTGGGGTGGAGGCAGCAGCGGACCGCAGGAGCAAGATATGTTTGATTGCCTCAGTCTGCTTCTGTGCGGCCGAGAACTGGTGGGCAAAGCTCTCGACCCGTTTGCCAAATAGGCAGACCTGAGACACGGGGGAGTCCAGGATCCGATACTTATCGCTCTCCCTTATGTCTGCCAAAGTCAGCCACAGGTGGTGTTGCTGGACTACAAGAGTAGCCATCGCTTGACCAACGGAGCGAGCCATCACCTTAGTCGCCCGGAGGGCGAGGTCGGTGGCGGCGCGCAGCTTCCCCAGCAGCTGTTGGTCAAGACCACCATGGGGCATGTCCATGAGCGCTTTGGCCTGATAGACCTGTAGCAGGGCCATGGCATGCAGGGCAGAGGCGGCCTGTCCGCAGGCTCTGTAAGCTTTCTCTGTCAAGCCTGACAAGAATTTACAGGCCCAGGATGGGAGACGCGGTTCACCACACCAGCCAGCGGCCGTTGGACACAGTTGCATCACAACGGCACGCTCGAATGGGGGGATCCCAGCATACCCCTTAGCCTCCCTGCCATCCAGAGTGGTGAAGGCGGAAGAGGGACCAGGCCTGGCACGAATGCTATACAGCGTTCTCCATGACCTGGTCACCTCCTCATGCACTTCTGAAAAGAAAGGTACGCTTTTGTTTTCGGGATGCTGAGGACCAGCGCGGGACGCCCCGAGATACCAATCGTCCAGCCGAGAAAGTTCGGGATGCAGTGGGGGATTCCAGATGAGCCCGACCTTCTTGGCGGCCCGGTAAAGCATAGCCGTCAATGCGGAATCGGCCTCGGACAACGCTACGGTCCCGGAGGGAGGCAGCGCAGCCGAGTCTTCATTTCCCAAGGACTCAAGCTCACCTTCCGATGCCGCGATCGACATCCGCCAGCGCATTGAAGGAAACGACTGGTCGCTTGACAGAGGGACCAGCATGATCCTCCGGAACACCACAGGCTGCAGTGTTGTAGAGGGAATAGGGGCCCGCGGAGCAGAGCTCGGTGGGGAAGCCGTAACCGTGATCCTCAGGTCACCCTGCCTACACGCCGACGTACCGCTCCCCTGACTGGAGCCATAGAAAACGGCCGTACAGGGCATAAGGGAGGGGACCCCCACTCCCTGAGAACCAAGGAACAAGAGTCTAGACCTCAACACTGAGATAGTCATGTTAGTCATGTCATGTGAGAACATGAACTATCCACAAAAGCTGCTTCAGCATGCTGAACGCCCAGGCATGTGACGCAACGATTGTGACTATCAGCGGGGACCAGGGAACAACCGCATCCAGTAATGCACAGACGAAATGACATCTTGAAAAAGATACAGGGTTCGTCTGTGAAGCTCTTTTAGAAGAGAGAAATTCAGCTCTTGTTCTTTGTGCTGAAGCACACAGGGAACAGCCGCGATGTGACTGCAGGTATACCACTCCCTTAGTCACATGCACGGAGGAACCGGCCCAAATCGCAAACCAAACGGGGCAAACAATGCTGTGAAAACAGCTCCAGCTCATTCTGGAAAGCTTGTGGCTTTGCTGTAAGGTGCCTTAACACCAGCACTGCAAAACAATAGCTCTTCAAAGGCTTGAGAAGTCACTCTCAGTCTAATAGCAGGAACACACAGGTTGGCTCTGAAGCGAAAGTTTTAAAGGCTGTAATTCTCAGTATTCTAAATAGATATAACTTGTCTTTACTAAGTAGCATAGGTCCTATACCCAAAACTATATGTTGTATCTTTATTATATTTGATTTCTTAAAACTTTCTTCTATTACTTGAATTACTTCTGTACAATTTTTTTTTTATTGTTTTACAAGTATAAAATATATAATGAGCTTTAAGTTCATGAATGAGTGTAATGAGCTTTAAGTTCACTACAACTTCTCCAACATCCTGAAGATATATGATTATATTTAGAAGATATTTCTGGTGTTATAAAATATTGCATAATAATTTTCCTAGCATATTCTTCCCAATATGGAGAATGCGTATTTCTTAAATGTTCTTTTAAACTTCGTTTCCAGTCTCCTTCTGTTATTGACCTTAAATACATCATCAAAAGTATTTGGTTTAAAATCTGGATCTCTTGCTATTTCTCTTAAACAAAACATCTCATGATCACTAATATTAATTACTTTACAAATTCTTCTCTAACATTTAAAAATTTCACCTATATAATAATAACTAGTATTTACCTTTTTCTTTCTTCCACAAAATTTTATTGTACTAATTGTGTCAAGTGACCCAGTTTCCATACGTTTCCACTTTGATGTGTTATCCGCTTGCATTCAGCTCAGAATTGGCTTAATCTGGGCTGTGTAATAATAATACTGCGTAATAGTAATATAAAAAAATGGCAATGATAACCCCCCCAACACCTTAAGTTTTACTCTTGGTTTCCCCTCATCCCAGATAAATTTTCTAAAGATGCTATGCCACTTTTTAAAATTACTAAGATGTATAAAGACAGGGAGATTTTGAAACAGGAATAGAAATCTCGGGAGTATACTCATTTTAATACTACTTATTTTTTCAAACAAAGATAATGATAATATTTTCCATCTTTTAATATCGTTTCTTATAGTAGTTTCTAAAGTATCATAGTTGCACTTATATAAGTTTTCTACGTTGTTTGGAATTATCACTCCCAAGTACCTTATCTCTGTTTGGTTCCATTTAATATCAAACTTCTCTTTAAAACCTTCTTGTAGTTTACCCCCTATTTCCATAACTTCTGTCTTATTAAAGTTCAATTTATATCCTGACATATTTCCATATAACTCTATCTCTTTTAACACTGAGGGTAGTGATGTTTCTATGTCTGTAAACAATGCAAGTTTATGTTCCTCATCTTCAATTTTAAGACCTTTTATTAAAAAAATAAATCCTATACTCTCAAATATTTGAGGTGATAAAGGATCGCCTTGTCTTGTCCCCCTCATTAATGTAAAATTCTCTGAGAGAACTCTATTGACTCTGACTCTTGCATTCGGTTGATTGTATATTTTTTTAACTAATTTAATAAACCTCTGATTAAAACCATATACCTCACAAGTTTCAAAGATAAAGTGCCATAAAACCCTATCAAAGGCTTTTTCAGCGTCTAATGTCATCATTAACATGTGTTTCTTAGTTTTAGTTGAGTGATCAATAAGATTTAGTGTTCTTCTTACATTATCAAATAATACGCAATTTTTCACAAAACCTGTTTGATCTGAGTTGATTATCGTTGGTATTATATTAGTCTAGTGGCAATTATTGATGTAAAGAACTTCTGATCTACATTTAACAAAGATATAGGTCTGTAAGATAAACATTGTGTAGGTTCTTTCCCTTTCTTTCATATTACAGTTATAATAGATGAGTTCCATGTTTGTGGCCACTCATCCTGTTCTAAAATCCAATTAAAAACCTCACATAATATGGGGACAGCAGTTTATTGAATTCCTTATAAAATGAATTTGTAAATCCACCACTCCCTGGACATTTTTCTGTTTTATTTTTTAATAACTCTTAAAATATCTTCTTCTGTTATTGGAGAGGTCAACCCTTTATTTTGTTGACTTGTAATTGTAGGAAGATTCAAGGAATTCAAATAATTTTTAATTTTACTTGTATCCAAACATTCAGAATCTGGTTTATAAAGAGACTGGTAATAATCTCTAAAGCACAAAACTATTTCTAGCTTTCCCTTTCTTTCAACTAACCCTTCATCCCTTATACTCATTATTGCAGATTTTTCTTTTTGTTTTTTTTTATTTAAATGCTAACCTTCTTAAAGATTTTGCACTATTATCATAATATTTCTGTCTAGTATACATTAAGTTCTTTTCGATTTCTGCCATTTCTATTTTATCCAAAGACTTCATAACATTCTTTAACTCCTCATAAACCTCCTTATTTTTATTTTTATTGTGCTTTCCTTGTAAACTTTTTAATTTATTTTCCAAGTTTAACTTCTCTATTTGACTTTGTTTCTTTTTCCATGATGCATATGCTATATTTTCCCCTCTCATTGTGGCTTTAGCAGCCTCCCACAATATAACTGGTGTCACTTCTCCATTCTTATTACTCTGTATATAATTTCTAAAACAGTATGTTATTTTATCTTTAAAAATATTATCCCTAAGAAGAGAATTATTCAGCCTCCATATTGAAGTTCCTTGTATACTGCAAGATCCATTTCCATTATCACTGCTGCATGATCTACTACAGTTATTGGTAAAATTTCACAACTCTTCACCCTTAGCACATGATTTTTGAACGTAAATATATAATCTAATCTGGAATAAATATTTTGTGCTTCAGAGTAACATGTAAATTCCTTAATCTGTGGGTGCATGCAACGCCACACATCTGTCAATCCCAGTTCCTCACCTGCTTGTTGCAGAAGTGTAGCCCCTTTTACTGATTTATGTTTTCTTGTACTCTGAGTATCTAATTCCTCATCCATCACCAAATTGAAATCTCCTGCCATAATCATTATAAGCCTCCATGATTTTTAATGACAGCACCAAGTCTCTTAGCCATGGAATGAACAAGTTGGCGACATTTTGCAACATCCATCTTTTTCCGTTCTTCAAGAATGACCTCTTTTAGAGACTGGAGAGTGATGCTCAACATGTCTCTTCACAATTCCCCATAGGTGTTCGATTGGCTTCAGATCAGGAGACCTAGTTGGCCACTGATTCACTTTTACCCTGTTCTTCTTCAGAAATCCAACAGTGGCCTTAGATGTGTATTTAGGATCATTGTAATGTTGGAAAAGTGTATGATGACCAGGGGCACGGAGTGATGGTAGCATCTTCTCTTTCAGTATAGAGCAGTAGCCTACATCTGTGAATTCATGATTGTGGCAAGGGGGGCGTGGTTCAGCGAAGTCTGCAGTGGGAGAGAGAGGCAGGAGACGCACGGTGAGTGAGTGGATTAAGCGGAAATAACAAACACCTGTCTCTTGTTTTAGTAATTGGCGTGGAGAGAGTATAAAACGCCAGGAGAAGCAGGAGCGAGTGAGAGAGAGAGGGACTACTGGCTGATACACTCCCACACAGCGTGGAGCTCATCTGTTGTGAAACTTGTGATACTTTATGACCGTTTTGTGCCTGTCTGCACACCTTTTTGATTTAAAACTAATAAAATACAGTCAGTAGTCCAGCCGACCCTGTCCGCTTCCTTCCTTACATCCTCGAACATTGTTACAATGATGCTATCAATTAAATGCATCTCCCCGACACCAGCAGCACTCGTGCAGCCCCACATAAGGACACTGCCACCACCATGTTTCACTGTAGGCACTGTGATGGTTTTGGGATAAAGCGCACTGTTTTTAAATAAATTGATGCCAGAGCCAATCAGGAGAAAGGTGTGGAGGATTGAGAACAGAAATGCCTGAATAAAAGAGGAAGTGGAAGGAGTGACGTGTTGAGTTGCAGTGAGAGGGTGACCAACAATAGAGGCTGCTAAGTGGAGTCGCGGGGCGTTTGAATTATGTGCACGCTAGTTTGTGAGGATCAGTACAGCACTGAAACACAAGTGCCACAAGTCCTATCACTTCCGTGTTTGTCTGCTGAGCTCGTTTGATCCTTCGTCTCTGAGGCCGTCTGCAGTGCAGAGCGTTGCCTGGCACGGACAGAGAGCTGCCGGTTTCTATCGCTTCCGTGAGTGTTTGCTGAGTTCGCTTGATCCTTCGTCTCTGACGCCATCTACAGAGCGTTGCCTGAACCACGCGCTGGCATTCTACCTCAGGTCTTCAGTTCATTGGACAAAGAGGGATTAATAGCCGCACTGTCGTATCGCCTCACCGATGTCGATTGCCGTATGTGTTGGGTCTTAAAACTGCCGAGTCCAGCCTCAACTCAACTCAGGTATTTCCTACCGATAACGCACTTTAAAACGTCCAAAAGCTTCCCTGACATCATTCGCCTCAGTACCAGACACACACACACACACGTTCGTTTTTGTAAATTGTGGGGACATTCCATAGGCGTAATGGTTGTTAGAGCCCTGCATTTCTGCCCAAGCCCGACGCGCCCCGACTTATTTACGGCCCACGGGCCGGGCTTCGGGTCGATTTTCACGTCATAGCTCAGAGGCGGGCTGGGCCTCGGGCCTGTTTTAGGCTTCTCCTCCTTTTAATACTTTGGACATCCATTAATTAAAATAAACCATGAGAAGCTGATGATGGTAAAACAAACACATGCATAGATATAGTGCTGTGCTGGCGGAAACATGATGAGACCATAGCTGCGTCTCATTTCTGAGGCTGCGTGCGCGCGTCCTCATGTTTAGTGTAGCAGAGAGTGCGCCTTCAGCGCAGCAGCTGGAAGAGAGAGAATTGGATTAAAATTAGGGATGTTCATTTCGGTGTGACCCATTAAAAATACCAAAATGTTATTTTCAAGGCTTTAGTTTTATACATGTGCAAATATGGCATATAAAACAACAGAATATGAGTATTCACACGTCACGTACCCGCAGCACTTGAATGTAGAAATCGCGCCGGCGCCTTGCGCACATACACAACATAGCCTATCAGTTCTCACATTTTTAACTTGACATCACAGCCTGTTTATTATCAAAATAAAATACAGTCAATCAAAGTTACACTGCTCAATGTATATATAGGCTAGTCTGTACAATCTGTGGCGTTCAGCCCTATATTATCGACTCACTTAAAAAGCACATGTGAAGGCTGTATTGTTGGAACGCGAGCGAAGTACAAAGCCTATAATTTACATAATAAATAATAGTTTAGCATTCAAATACGTCACGAATATGGAAACATTTGGATTTGTGCCGAATTGGAGAGGTAGGCGACATGTTCTTTTATTTTTCGTTGTAGTTCTGTTCTGAATAGGCTACCGTTTATAGGATATGTTGTCTAAAGCTATATGTTTATAGTTTTTATTTTATTTTTAAACCGTCTAACCGATAGTATTAATTGGTCAAACTTCTTGGTTAACAGTTAACTAGTCAATTATGAGCATCCCTAATTAGGATGCCGTGCTTTTTCTCTCATGATTCTCTTTCTCTATGAGAGTGTTCTTCTGACTGTAGCATGTTGTCTCTCTTTTCATTTGAAAATAAAATGATCATGTTCAGTGGTGAAGCTTTGATTTTGATGCACAGCTGTGGTGTAAGATAAGACAACCTGTAAGTTTGTTTTTAAGCCAGTTTTGTTTTTGTTTTTTATTTTTCCGCACGCTGTTACGAGCAGAAGAGCAGCCTGCCTCAGCTTGAAAAAAGTAGCTTTTTACTGTGGTATTGCTAATAAACGTTTAAACTAACATTGTGATATGTTTATATTAGTGTTTTATATCTATGGCTTTTATTGAACAAGTGTTGATTTGAGAGTCTAAATCGATCAAACGTGCTCAACTCACTGTCGGCCGCTGCGGTCGTCACTTTAAAAACATAATCTTTGATTTAATAAACAAAGAAGTGCTCCAAATTTTTTTCTAAATTAACTTAAAGATACGAAAAGGATTACAACTACTTTGCAATTAAAAACAAAACTGAACATTTTAATGGCTGCAACAAAGGCTGCATTATGGAGAGGATTTAAAAAAAAACAAAAAAAAACGGGCTCCAGTCGGGCTCGGGCCGAACATTCTGACAAGCTGACGGACACGGGCCGGGCTAAGGCCTGAGCGTCTCGGGCCAGGGCCAGGGCCGGGCTAGGGCCAAGATTTGTGGCCCGTGCAGGGCTCTAATGGTTGTTATACTGTACAAACTGTATAAATACATTTTTTAAATATAAATACATATAAATACATAATAAATGTATTATCCCCCTACACTACCCCTACCCCTAAACCTAACCATCACAGGAAACTGCACACTTTTACTTTCTCACAAAAACTCATTCTGTATGATTTATAAGCCTTTTGAAAAGTGGGGACATGGGGTAATGTCCTCATAAGTCACCTCTTTTTGTAATACCTATGTCATACCCATGTCATTATACACATTTGTGTCCGGATATGTCACAAAAACACGCGCACGCACACACACACACGCACACACACACACAGACACTGTTACGAATGGAGACTCAGACAGGGGATCCAAGTGCAGCATTTTATTAAAAGAGAGCATGGTCGTACAGGCTGGGTCGAACAGGGGTAAACAGGAACATCAAGGGACAGGCAGAATCGTAGTCAGGGTACAGGCAAAGGATTGAGGCGGGCAGCGCTGGGTCGTTAAACAGGAGTCAGGCAGAAACAGTAACAAAACAGGCAGACAGGGAATAAACGCTCAGAATTGTAACAATGTTAGCAAGACTTCGCGGTGAGGTGGTGTGTGTGAAAGTCCTTTATAGTCCTGGTAATGCGTGGCAGCTGGGTGTGGTGATTAGTGTAGTGATTGGTAGAATGAGTGCAGGTGAATGGCAGAGAGGATTATGGGGAATGTAGTCCGGAGTGAGCAGGAACGTGACAGGAACAGATGGTGATCGTGACACACACACACACTAATTTTCTTTATCTTTACAGCTTTACTTATTTTTGTTTTCTTTTTGAGGTAAACGTTTGATTCTGAACTTTTTTTTTTCTTTTTTTTTTGAATATTTTGATTATTGAAACTTTGTGGGTTGTTTGATTATTGAAATTATTGAAGTATTTTGCTAACCTTTTTTTTTTGTGTGTGTGTGTGTGTTTGTGTATTTGCAGTGATCCTCTGTGAAAGTGTTTTTTCCCATTCTGATATTGCACATTACAATTTGATGAGATTGAATCTTTTGTGTGGGATGTTTTTTTTGTTGTGAATTCCATTACATTATTTGGACATCTAATTGTGTGTAACTGGTGGTTTGAGTTATCCTGGGTTAAACGGTTAATTTAATTTGGTAGATTTAAGTCTGCCTGGCACCCGAATTGGCAAAGATTTTTTTGGGGGAATTAATTTTTTATTAAATTCCAATAAGTTGGGGAACCACCGTTACAGCACCATGCATTTTTCTTTGTCTTCTTCACCTTTGCAACACCATACAGTTTTGAAGCCATCAGTTCCAAAAACACGTGTACGCCATATTGTGTCACAGGAAATAGTCACCCCAGTTTGGCTTTTTACTTCTTTAGATTACTGCAGTGAACTTGCAGTGAACATGACTCTGTATAGCTGAAACATCCAGGCGCCTCTCGGAATTGATCATGAGGAACTTTTTCAATTCTTTTTGGAAAAAGTCTAAACTCTTCAGATGCCATCGACTCCAAAACCATCCGGCTCCAAGAAAGCTACTGCAAAAAGGAAGCATTGTTCCCGTTCCTCCAACGCACCTGTTCCGAAAAGAAGTACAGAGAGATCTGGCAACATCTCCCAGCTTCAGCCGGCACAAGATCCCGTAATGACGGCTCTCCAGAGCATCCAGCTCTCCATTTCTAACCTAGACACCAGGATCCAAATGCTGGAAAATCGGCCCGCTTCTTTGCCCCTTACAACAGCCATCACATCTCCATCACTTGCTCCCACAGCTCCCGATGCTGCTGCTGCTCTCGCCACAGCATCCGCCTCTGGATTCGCAGGCCTTCTGCAACGGCTCTCCCAGCTCCCACCATTGGAGCCCCCTTTTTCCCACCTGCTGCTGCCATCTCTCCCCAGATGCGAGCTCAGATCCTCGCAGGTAACGATGTTAATTTGGTTAAAATTCTGCTGTGTTCAGAGGGTCAAGACAAACGAATAGTTGACTGTGGCGATATATCCGTACTGCTGAAAGACAATAACCAAAGACTGTCAAATTGTTTAACCATGCCCGAGTTTAATGTTGCTTTTGGGGTGTTTAGAGATGTAATCTGCGAAACTTATCTGGAGCGCAGGGCAGAACTGGACACTTATCTATCCATTATTTCAGACCTTGCCATTACCTACAGCGGTATTTTTTTAATTTATTTTTTTTGAGTACCACAAGTCTTTCTCTGCAAAATCTGCCATGTATATTCAACGGTTCAATCAAAGACTGGACTGGTCCATGGTAGACTTGGCTTTGATAAGTAGACATTTTACCAGCCATCACGCTTTGTCTTGCTCTTTATGCGGCTCTTTTACGCGCACTCCCTCTGTATGCCCGAGGTCCGCTAAACCCACGTCAAGCCAAATAAAAGAGGATGATGAGAAAAGGTTACTACCCCAATGATTCATACTCCTATGTGTTTCAACTTTAATGAAAGTGTATGCAGGTTCCCTAATTGTATGTTTATTCATGCTTGCAGTTATCGCGGGGACGGGCATCCCAAGTCAGTATGCCCCTGACGAATGTGTGTATCGAAAAAGAAAAAATAAAGCCTTCTACGCCTGTCAATGTTCCTGAACTCAACAGAGCATTGAGGAAGCATCCAAATTGCTGTTTCGTGAATTATTTGCTAACGGGACTTGGATTTTTTTGCTGGTTTAACTCTCCTTCCTAAAATATTTCACGTTTGTAATAATCTTCAGTCAGCTCTTAAGGAACCTGAAGTAGTAGACAGTGTATTGGCTAAAGAAGTCGAGAAAGGATACATGATCGGACCTTTCGATAGCTCTCCTTTTCCAGTTTTTCGGATCAACCCAATAGGTGTGGCTACAAGGAAATATTCGGGGGGAAAACGTTTAATTATAGATCTGTCAACTCCTCATAATAATGAATATGTTCCTAGCATTAATGGCTTGATTCCCCTTCCTAATTTTTCATTTTATGCTTCGGTAGATAATGCAATACAGTTTATAAAAACAGCTGGGAAGGGTGCTTGGCTGGGCAAAGCCGACATTGTCGATTCTTTTAAAATCATGCTGCTCCACCCATCTCAGTGGCACCTCTTCTGAGTACGTTGGCATGGTAAACTGCTTTTCAAAAAAGCTGACTGCCTGTCTCGTTTTAAATTTCAGGAGTTCAAAATACTGTGTCCAGATGCCTCTCCTGCGAGCCTGCCTTGCCCACCATTCGCCCTGACTGTTCTCGACTAAACGCCACTCTGCAGTCTTACCTTTCTGCAGCATCACTGTATATGAGATCAAGTCTAGCCAAATCTACATTAAAAGTGTATGACTCAGCTTGGCTTGGCTTCACTTCACTACCTTTTGCGCTACTTTTTCAGTTTCAGTCTTGCCTGTTAATATAGCTATTGTATGCTCATGCATTGTCATTTAAAAGTCTCCATTAAAAGTCAGGTTTCAGGCATTCAGTTCCATCTAAGATGCTTGGATCCATCCATCTGCTGCTTGTTGGAACATCCATCTATCCATTTGCTCCTTGATGGCATAAAAAAAGAAGCACCAAAAGGCAACGACAAACGCCTTCCTCTTACTATTTTTCTTGTTAAACTGATTACTAAATTAAGACAGGGGTGTTTCAATCCTTACGAGGATTCACTTTTGGAGGCTGTATTTCTTTGTGCCTTTTATGGGTTTCTCAGAGTGGGTGAACTCACAACACGGAATAATAATTTTGATTCTTCTTATGATCTCACGTTGTCTGATATCACTTTTGACTAACAAGTTTTTTACCATTAAACATTCTAAGTCTGACAAAGAATCTAAAGGAATTCCAATTGTCATTGCTCGTACTAATAGTTTTTTGCCCTTTTCATTCCATGTCCCGGTATCTGAGTTTTCGCCCTCATGCTTGTCCTGATGAACCTCTGTTCATCACTGAGGAGAGAAAAGCAATATCCAGAACCTGGTTTGCCGCTCATCTCCACATGGTCTGCAAATCCTGTGGCCTTTCCCTGGAGCAAAAAACGACCCATTCCTTTCGAATCGGAGCAGCAACAACAGCGGCCTCTGTCACAACTATTCCCACACTGAAAGCTCTGGGACGATGGTCTTCTGTAGCATACGAACGTTACGTTCGTCCTGGAGTTAAGGACAGTTTAGATGTGCAAAAAGCTATGGGATCCATCTGACATATTCGTTTCTCTATTTGATTCCTTCTGTTTTATTATATGGTTGAATTGTAATCATTTTTCCCCTTCTCTTAATGTTGTATGCATGCACTACCGGGTAATCGGAGAAATTGCTGCAGGGTGTATGCTTCCCCGACCGGACAACTTGTCAATACTGTTCTGAATTATAACAACATGCTTGTTGTATCAAAATTTGCTGCCGTTAGTTGGAGCTATTACTGCAGGGTGTATGCTTCCCCAACTGGACTACCATAAATTTATACTAGTTCTGCCAGGTGTAAGCTTCCCCCTCCCTAGATACCCTAGATTATTTTAAATATGGCTACAGCAACATGCTTGTTGCAAACATATCCCCGCTTCAGCTAGGGGCGACGCTTCCCCCATAAGATTGGCTTTATAGTGCTCACCAGTCATAGCTAGCATCAGGATGTTATCAACCTTCTATCAGCATCAGTTATGTTGGGGGTAATTCGGCATATGGTTTGTTTTGGGGGTTTGACTTGCTGCTCTCCCCGCTCTGTCCAAGCAGGGCTGCATGGACGGGCGTGTGGAGTTTGCCCAGAACAGATCCATACTGCCAACACTAACTGTATGCATTTATCATTATAATAAATATACATTTGACGAAAGTGGCCTGACTGAAATCAAGCATCAAGTTAGTTCAGGCAGACCACGTCAGTCAAGCTTGCACCAGCTGACAGTCAGCTGTTTCATGACGTGTACCAATCCAGTTGTGACACCTATCACAGCGGTTCATTTGAATACTGTCTAACACTTGATGGCTGCTCTGTTAAGTCTTCGTCGTCAGTTAGGAACCTGGGTGTGCTCTTTGATACCAATCTTTCATTTGAAGGCCATGTTACTAGCATCTGTAAAACCGCATTCTTCCATCTTAAAAATATATCTAAACTACGACATATGCTCTCAATGAAAAATGCAGAACAGCTAGTTCATGCGTTCATGACCTCAAGGCTAGATTACTGTAACGCTCTACTAGGTGGTTGTTCCTCCCGCTTGATAAATAAACTACAGCTCGTACAAAATGCAGCAGCTAGAGTTCTTACTAGAACTAGGAAGTATGACCATATTAGCCCAGTTCTGTCATCACTGCATTGGCTTCCTGTTAAACATCGTATAGATTTTAAAATCTTGCTAATTACTTACAAAGCACTAAATGGTTTAGCTCCCCAGTACCTAAGCGAGCTCTTAATGCATTATAGTCCTTCACGTTTATTGCGATCTCAGAATTCAGGCCAGCTGATAATACCTAGAATATCAAAATCAACCGCAGGCGGTAGATCCTTCTCCTATTTGGCACCTAAACTCTGGAACAATCTTCCTAGCATTGTTCGGGATGCAGACACACTCTGTCAGTTTAAATCTAGACTAAAAACGTATCTCTTTAACCTGGCATACACATAACACATTATCAATTTATATTTTCAAATCCGTTAAAGGATTATTAGGCTGCATAAAATAGGTCAGCCGGAACCGGGAACACTTTCTATAACACCAGATGTACTCGTTACATCAGAAAAAGAATGGCATCTACGCTAATATTAGTCTTTCTGTTTATCCCGAGGTTTACCGTAGTCAACCGGATCCGGGCCGTATCCAGCTGAGACCAAGGACCGGAGCCATGACACGACCACAACGCAGCCCTGAAGTATCAGCAGAGATCGAGTCGACTAGATCATCCATTGTGAAGGCCTCATCGACACGACAGCCAGTAGCACAGTTCCTCAACAAACCGTCCATACCGGCGTGATGAATACGATCCTCAACTGGACATGACCACAACGCAGCCCTGAAGTATCAGCAGAGATCGAGTCAACTAGATCATCCATCGTGAAGGCTTCATCGACACGACAGCCAGTAGCACAGTTCCTCAACAAACCGTCCATACCGACGTGATGAATACGATCCTCAACTGGATGGAACTGAAATAAACACTTTGATTGGTGCGATCCTATCAGACTTATGATAGCAACCTGATTCGTAACAAAGCACTGTTCGCCAGAGGAGAACTGGCCCCCCGACTAAGCCTGGTTTCTCCCAAGGTTTTTTTTTCTCCATTTTAACACCTATTTGCCACTTGTTTGCCACCTGTTTGCCACCTGATATCACCTGATGGAGTTTGGGTTCCTTGCCGCTGTCGCCTTTGGCTTGCTTAGTTGGGGACACTTGACATTTGACTTGACATTTGATATTCAACTGTATTCTTGACATTTAATCAACAGTGCTTCTGATCTGCCTGCATTGACACTATTCTTTAAGAGCTGCTGTGCAGCCAAAATTATGTACCAGTTATCAATGTAAAGCTGCTTTGACACAATCTGCATTGTAAAAAGCGCTATATAAATAAAGGTGACTTGACTTGACTTGACTTCATTTAAATTCTCATTCATTCTGCCTCACTCTATTGCTTAGCTGCACTCTGCATTTAACTCCCTCCTCCACCCCCAACTCCACCTATCTGGTTTCTTTAATCTAATCTGTTGTCTGTTTACGACTGTCTTTTGCATACAGTAATTTTATTTATCCTTCCCTGTGCATTTAGCTGTTTACAACACTAATGTAATTGTGACTGTAATTATGTATGTATGTATGTATGATACTGGATCTGTTCCGTACCCCAAGGGGGGTTTGACTTGCTGCTCTCCCCGCTCTGTCCAAGCAGGGCTGCATGGACGGGCATGTGGAGTTTGCCCAGAACAGATCCATACCGCCAAAACTAACTATGCATTTATCATTATAATAAATATACATTTGACGAAAGTGGCCTGACTGAAATGACATTTAAAAAATTGTGAAAAAAAAAAAATTAATGCCTTAACATAGCTTGTATGTAACACTACACCCATGCTTCACTTAGTATACACAGATACTAATGATTCAGAAGAAGTGGAAGGGTGAATTATATGGTAATGCATTTTATGTATCGCTCTCTACAACATAAACTTTACACTATGAATTAAATATAAATTATCATTATTAAATTTACTAAGTCAAGAGCAGTGAATCATTCTTTTTCTTTTGTAGTTTAATCATCATTAAGGGCACAGACAGCAGCAAGTTCATTACTCTGCTGTCACTTTAAGATCTAATGCATGGATCGAATATACTGACATGCTGCGTCAGAGCATTCAGAGGCTGCATCCTGAATGACGGGCCGATTGTGTCACCGCAGTGTGACAAAGGCTGTCCGAATTCAAAGGCTCCTCCAAATGCGTCCTTCGTTCCCCTTGCCTATCCCATAATTCTCTTTATTATATGCAGAAATGGATCATGTTGAACATATTTAGACAGTTTGTGAACCCTGTTTTGTTTTCAGACAGTTTAATATAACTTTCAAAAAAGTCTAATAGTTGACTGACCGTTAGAGATTTTATTAGTCGGTTAGTCGCAGAAAAAAATAACTCCACAAGAAGTGGCGAAGTCACGCAGTCCGTGAGGGAGAGATCATTAACGGCAGGAAATCCAAACATTTGCCTATCATTCATCAACCTCAAATATGGCTTATCACTTGCAACATGTACTGTAAGTATTTGCAACTCTACAAGTCTGTTCACTCTAAATGTTAGCCTAGTCCTAGATAAATGTGTTCTATTATTAGGTGCATATCCATGCTTGAACTGCATGACATGTAGGCGCCGGTGTGATCACTTGCATTTAACTTAAAATAAAAATACCCATAGTCATTTTGGTCATACAGATAAGAGTAATGCAAACTGTAAAGGGTACACTTTTACTTCTGTAAACTCACAATAACAGCAAAATGTTGTGCTTTTGTAAAATAATGAAAACAATCAGGATGCGTTTTCTGCCGTCTCGGTCTCAGTGAACTTGAGCATGTAAGAAACATGAACCGAAACTCAGCGTATACTTGCCTCACAAGTACGAGAAATATATCTAAAGAAGGCTTGGAATGTCTACTTTTAAAAGAACCAATTCAAATGGAAAATAAATATTCTTAGATTATGTAATCCGTATGAAACATGCATATAGACATCCACTACTGCGGAGATGACGAGTCAGCATCGTTGACTTAATCTCTGCAGCCAAAAACGCAGAAAAAAATTGTCACTGAATTATTGAAATGTTTAAACAGTCTTTTTTACAACACACTCATAATCATTACATTTGCTGGTGTGTTGTGGCAAACTTATGTGTGTTCTTGAGTGCTGATTAGGCTGCTATGTATTATAAGCAATTAAAGGCTCATTATTATGATTAATGGCTTATTAATATAAACTGTCGACTAATTAGTTGACTAATGGCTTAAATTAATGACTACTAGTCGACTAGAAAAATCTTTAGTCATGGGCAGCCCTAAAAAAGTCTAGTACAAACATTGCAGTCACTCATCAATGGCAGCTGTCACAGTTGCTGAAAGAGCAGTTCTAGCAGCCTTTAGCAGGCTAAACCATCCCATTTAACAACACTCAAACCGACCTTTGGGGCCTTCGAAGGCATGGCCTTTGAAGTTCAAGTCCTGCAGCCTCTGAATTGGGACACAGCTATTGTGACACATCCAATTTTCTCCCAACTGTTTACATTCACTTAATAATGCTTCTTATAAATGAATGTTATTATGAAACCATTGTTTTCTGTAATATAGGCTTCCATGGTGCAACTGATTGGTGAACGCACACTGAGAAATACGTCAGACCCTGAGCACACACAGAAATGAGCCCAATGCAAAGCAGAAATGAGAGACAACACAATACAGCTCCTGTCGTTAAAGACCCNCTCCCTCCCTCCCCCCAACATCTGCAGAATCATTAACAGATGTCTGAACCCTCTGAACACACACACACACACACATATACCCGTGCACATACAATATTCTGAATGGTGCACACACAGTTGTGGCTTCTAAGAGCGTTTGATTATCTTAAGTCTCACTGTTTTTTGTTGCCTCCTTGCATCAACGACATTTGTGTCTCTCAAAAATGTTGCTTTCTTAATATAATGACATCGTTATGCATGTTAGTAAATGGGTTATTTATACAAGTTATTATGATAATGTTGAAACAACAAGTTGTCAACAACCAAAGGCAAGGCAGACAAGTGCAAATCCAACTCACAAGAAGACAAAGCGTTTGGGTAAACATTCAACACGAAAATAAACACTTTGCCGCCTGATGTCATAAAGACGGTATCGGTAACTGAATGTTAAAAATGGAAATGATGCGGTAGGAAACATTGGGGAAATATGCCTCCTAAAGTGCAGAATATACAGCACAATGTTTGATTTGGGTTCAAATGAGTGGACTTGGTTTCACATCTCAGCACAAAATAAATATAATTGCAGAAAGACTGCAGAGATGAAGGTGGAAATGATGCCAGCTCTGTGAAATGGGACACAGATTTTGGAGATAAAGGCATGTTTTTCTCATAAGTGGTTTTGGACATAAACTAATATGTTTGAATCTTTGCCAAACATCAGGGGATTATACTTTAGAGATTTAATGAATTGAAAAGTAAACTTTAATGTGATTTTGCTCCTTTCTAAGTGTGATATTAAAAGGAAAGCAGGGGAGCCCTAGTGAAAAATAAATATACAAAACTGTATTTGAAATACATTTATTTTACTACAAAGTATACTGCAAATACATTTACATATTTTCTTAATATAAATACCCTGCAATTGTACTTTTGGTATATTAAATTGATATACTTAAAGTCTGCTTAATTGGAACAACTAATTTTGTACTTGTTTGCTGTTCTTTCCTTTTCTTCGACATTTATGGGGTTAATGTGTTGGATTATAGACCATTTGGGGGTTGGCCCACCATTTTAGGTGCAAACGATGATGTTTTTGTGGGCGGAGTCTATCTGGTAGCAGAAAATGACAGTTCTGCAGTAGCAGTCTATGGAAGCCACGGAATAAAAAAATAAAAAATGTAATTTCGAGTTTATCCTTTTTCCTTGCAATTCTGAGTATATATCTCACAATTCTCAGAAGAAAAATCAGAATTGTGAGACATAAACTCGATATTTTGTCTTTTGTCCACACAACTGCAAGTTTATATCCCAAGTTTATATCCCGCAATTTTGCCTATTTTCCCCCACTTGTTACCAATGTTTTTCTGCCACCACAATGCACGTGCAGCTGCAAGTGACGTAACTGTGACGTATGCTTCCAAATGGACTATAGGAAATGGAAGAAAGCATGTAGAGAACGCTGCTTTTGTTGTTTTGATCTAAGCCATTCGCCTATCAAAATGGATCGTTCGAAAGAGAGGGTCAAAACAGGATAGAAAATAGCTTAATACTTCTAAATTAGGATGTTTTTTTATGTAAAAATCTTGATAACATCATTTTAAAATTAACAAAAAATGCAGTTCATGACCCTTTTAACACACTTAAGTACACTTTTAAAATGTGCGCTTTGTAATATCAAATTAAAAGTTTTGAAGTACATTTTATATTACTGTTTGATTAATTCTTTGACATACAGTACTTTAAAGAAGTAACTTATTTTGATGCGTTGACCAGCACACTAAAGCACATGTAAAGTATGTGATATTACTTTTAAAGGTAATGTATCGTAAATATAATAAATTGCAATTTCATAATGTCAAATGTGTAATTACAATTATATTTAAATCAAGTCAAGTCACCTGGGTCATTCCGTGTCAACTCAACCACAGGTCCCCGGCTCAAATTTTTGATTTTGTTAATATTTTTTTCTGTAGAAAGACAAACATAAATAGTGATGAAAGCCAAAATATTAAATTTCACAGATGTATATTTACTGAGTAATCCACTATTTTGTATAGGGGGGTCAAAATGATCACCTGGAATTTGGAGCCAAATTAGAGAGGTGTAAAAATGACTTTAGAAAGATGGCAGCATCATATTATTATTTTACTTTTACACAGAGATTGGTAGGTCTATTAGTAAAATATGTTCACTAGAAATCACAAATCTTTTTTTTAATTGTTTTTTTTTTACACATTTATAATGCTATAGATTGTGTTTTACTAACTTGGCAGTAAATGACGAACAAACCAACAAATTAACCCTGCTGCGAGTCTGTTTCTAATACAATGGCTGAGGAAGTGATGGCAAATTTGACATCTTTCTCTCTTCTGACCAATGTAATCAATCTCTCTATATATTCTTTCCCTCTTTTTGAAAGTCATGGAAACTCCATCACAGATTTTTTATTTTATTTTTTATTTTGCTACTGGAGCAAATGCAAATACAAAAATTATATTTGCTATCATCTCCCATTCACCGCTATAGAAGTTTACCCAACTATGACGACTTCCGCTTCTGAGATCCTTGGAAATGTGAAAAGGGTCCATTAATAAATGCAGCCTGTACACTATACCAAGAGATTTATAAGGTTGATGAATAAAGACATTTTCATTACATTTCAAGCCTCTGTGGCTCAGATAAACAGGAAAGTGTTGTTTATATACCAGAGTGTATTTATACTTATAAATCTGTTATAATAGTCATGATGCATTAACCATTTATCCTGTTTTACAGGCTAAGCTCATCTCCAAGGAGAAGTTCAGGGAAACTGTGCCAAAACATGCTGTTAAAACATACTCCCTTTATCCCAGAAGCATAAAAAGAAGATCCTTCTATGACTTTTCTAGGGTGATTGTGGTTTCCAGGAACATGAATCCATCCAGACTGGAATGTGATCAAACTAATCTGCCCAGGACTAATCCGGTGTGGGAAAATGGAATTTAGGCAGATCACATTTCACTCTGGTTGGCATCAGAGATCAAAACCCTGTGTTTGCCAAAAAGTCAACAGCTGGGCTTTATGTAAACAAAATACTGGAATTAATATACCATGAGATTCTGAATAAATATGGTGTCAGGGCATACAAATGCTCTAAGATGTTAATCCATGATGTGAACATGAAAAATTCTCTCTCTGCGTTGACGGATTTCTTTTTAAAACAGGAAATTAGGACAGGACATATCAAAAGACTTATAAAAAACAAACAAACAAACAAACAAAAAAAATAGCCAATAGGCTTCAGATACATCACAGCTGTGGATCATGATTTGCTATTGCTATTGTCAAAATAGATGATATTGGGGAAAATATATTCACAACTATTTTTATTGTAATTTTTTATTAATTTTCCTGAAGGAGAAAGAATGTTAATTGTACATGTGCCTATGTATTAAAAGTACATATCAACTTTTAGGAGTATTTGTGCATATAGAAATGCAAAAATAATGATTCTAAAGGGGTCATGAACTAGGATATTGAAACGTGTATGTTTTCTGTAGTAGCGATTTGTACAGTTATTAATCAATTTATGGGTTATATATATGAATTATAAAAAATCATAAAGCTTTATGATCAATTGTGATGCATATATCGACCCAAGGGGGAATTAAACATTTATTGTGAATTAACTACAACAAATTATAATCAATCCCATATATGATTAGTTCTTGTTTAATAATTATTTAAGGGAACTATGTTTGTCCAGCAAACCCTAGCTCCTCCTAGAATATTATAAACGGATTTATTCTTTGGCCACAAGAATAAATTCCTATTATAGCATCAAAGCCTAAAGTGATCGAAAAACGTTAAAGTGACTTGGTTTTGTTGAACGAACAAAGAACAAATCAGCATGAATACAATACGTTTAATATACGAAATGGGTAATAGGCTAAGGTTATACGGCTAAAGATACACAGATACAAATATATACAAAGTAAGGCAGTAAAGACAGGAAAGAGAGATGATCAAAGAATGGCAAATTACAACAGTTACCTTTTGAAAGCCAGCACAGAAATCAGTTTAACCTAATTTCAAAGAAATTATAATACTTGCATATTGGTTCAAGTCAGTGTGCAGTAGAGTTTCAGTGCGCTTGGCTTGGTTGGTCCTTTCCGAGAGGGCTTCTCCGGCGGGGTTTTCAAACGAGGTTTAACTGACGTGTAAGATGACAGAGAAGAAAGAAGAGAGAGAGAATCCAAGGAGATGGTCGTCCCGGAAGGAGCTGAGCGCGTGATGACAGCGCTGTCGCCTGAGGCAGTTCAGGGGCAATCGAGAGACAATCGGGAGACAAAAGAAAAGCGCGTGTCGTTTGCTTTTATGGAAAATCAAGCGAATACGCCTCCTAAATTGGATTGGCCAATAGGTGCGTAGCCCTGTTTGGCGGGCAAAGTTCCTTTGTCTGGTCTCCTAGCTGAATTTGCATACTTAATGACTATCAGATCGTATTTCGAGATGGAGTACTTTCTTCACAGCATCATTAAACAAATCGAACAATGCATTTGACAGCCATGTAATATACATAGACGTGGAAATAGCTTTAAAATGAATCTAAACTTGACATAAGAAAAGCATGTAGAAGAAGTTATGGTTTACAGACAAATTTATCATTAAACTAAAACCAACTCAACTATAGTTATTTAAACTAAGTCTAAATACTAGGAAACATGCATGCACTTGAAATACATGACGGGTACATTTTGGCATAGTTATATTTTACATATACAGTCTTCAATGCATGTTTGTGTGTTTTGTTTGTGTCTGTGTGCGTGTGGGGTGTGTTTTCTCTTTTATTGCTGTTTGGAATGCGAGTCTGCTTCATAGCAACCCGATCCGTGGTGTCCGCATTGCCTTTAAAGTCACGAAGGAGATGCTCAAGAATCTATCGAAGCAGTCATAAACGGAGTCACGTGATCCGTTGGTGTGCGCCAGGATGGCGCCAATGTGAGATTTATGGATCAAAGTTTCTTGAATTGAGGCTTAAACAGTTTATGGGGGGACCTGCTCACTCTCGACATTGTGCAGATGCTACACTGTGATTAGTTTGACCCGTCGTTTGACCTAGTTTTCCTGAGTTGTCTAATTAGTCATTTCCTTCACCTGTGTAGCGAATTTAGCTCAAAGGGGAAATATTAATAATTATTCATAACTCATTATGATTATTAATTATGATTAATTATGAATATTTGAATCAGTTAATCAGATTAACTTGATGTAGCTACATTAAAATTACAATTAATCAATCAGTTCATTCTATGAACACTCAGTATTGATTATTAATTAATTCTAAGAGAAGGGTATTTTTCATTGCGATACAAGAATTGTATAGAAAGATCTGTAAGATCTTCTTATATTTAAAATCTTGCTAATTACTTACAAAGTGTAATGTCTTGTTTTGGTTTTATGTGCATGTTTCATGGTTTATTTTTCAAGTTCATGCCTTGTTTCATTGCTTTGTTTGTTATAATTGCCATGTGTTCCCTGATGTCAAGTGATTCCCTTGTCCTCATGTGATCATGTCATGTGCTTCCCTAGTCTCATGTGTTATGTTCTCATTGGTTGATTTAGTCATGTGGTTTCTCAGTTTTGGGGCATGTTCAAGCTCAAACCGGTGCGCAACGTTTTGCTATGGTTTCCGGATTGAACTACATGTTCCCTGGAAACAGTGTGCAACGGGGTTTGAGATACGTTTTCTCTTGTTTGGTGGGTGTGTCAAAAATATCAGCCCAATCCGCAGTTTATGTATATAAACCATGCAGTATTAAAGAGACAGCTCACACAATGGGTCCAAGTAAAGTCGTTTACAAATGTGCCCGCTGCATCTCAGTATACGCAACAATTGAAGATATTAGAAGACATGTTTGTTGGTAGAGTTTTATAGTAAAAATATAGCATATCAATTCTTCAAAAAGAACACAAAGAATGGCCTTCTCAGCTGCCATAGTTGCAACTCTTGCGTCATCAGAACAGGATGTTCAAAGCACCACCGTTTCCGTTTAAAAAAAACATTTTGAAACATTTTTAAACGTTTTGTCGGTGCTGAACGCAGCCCTGTTCTGTCATTGGTTCTTTGTCTAATTGTTCACAAGTGTTCCTTTTTTGTCATTAGTCTCTTTGTATAAATAGCCCTAATGTTTCATTGTTATCTTGTCTAGATTTGTTCCCTGTAATCCGCTGTTTGGTGAGTTTTATGTCAAGTCAAGTCATGTCACGTTATGTTATGATTAGTCAAGTCTTTGTTTATTTTGAACACGCTTATGTTAAATAAATACTGCACATGGGTTCTCACTACACTCGACTCCAGTGGAATCATTACACAAAGCACTAAATGGTTTAGCTCCCCAGTACCTGAGCGAGCTCTTAACGCATTGTAGTCCTTCACGTCTATTTCGATCTCAGAGTTTAGGCCAGTTGATAGTACCAAGAATATCAAAATCAACCGCAGGGGGTAAATCCTTTTCCTTTTTACCACCTAAACTTTGGAACAGTGTGTCTGCTTCCCGAAAGATGCTAGGAAGACTCTGTCAGTTTAAATCTAGACTAAAACCACATCTCTTTAACCTGGCATACATGTAACACATTATCTTCTTCTATAATTCAAATCATGTCAATTGTTAGGCTGCATAAATTAGGTCAGCTGGAACCGGGAACACTTCCCATAACACCTGATATACTCGCTACGTCATAAGAAGAATGGCGTCTACACTAATATTAGTCTCTCTTTGTTTATCCCGAGGTTTGCCATAGTCTGCCGGATCCAGGCGGTATCCAGATGAAATGAAGAACTTGCACCAAGAAACTATGAAAACGCAGCCCTGAAGTGTCAACTAAACTATCCCCTGTGAAGGCCTCCTTCCCTTTCCTTTCCCTATGTATAGATAAAATGTTATCAAAATGATTCCAGTTCGCATAGATCCGCAGAACCGACTAATTTTTCTGTATTATCAATTATTATTATCAGACAAGTAATCTGGCAATGTCACTTTGTAAAAAAGACTAAGCGTCTGCGCACATACACATTCAAACTCACAAACCTATAGACTAAACACTTAAATGAATGGCAAGAACGCATTAAAAGTCTTCTGTTTTCAGTTAAAAAGGAGTAATTTAAGCGCCCCCTAAGTTAATAATTATTTTTTACAATGGAAGTGATTCAATCAAAAACCTACTTTAGCTCGATAATAACTTTTTCCTAGAGCTGCTGTAAAGCAAAAACAATCTCTGTCCATTAATTTTCCTATTATTACTGTGAAGCTGTTTTGAAATAATCGGTATTGTGAAAAGCACTATATAAATGAAGATGACTTGACCTGACTTGACTTAACGACTACAGAGAGACAAAAGCAGATTGACCAAGTTCTGAGTGTTTGGCCCAGAGAGGCAGAAGACACACAGAGACACTTTCAACAAGGTTAAGCTCAGAAGAGTAAACCTTCACTTCAAGGTACCTTCATCTGCATGTTCCAGATTGTTAAATACCTTCTGCACCTACGTCAGGGCCTCATCTGTGTGTTCCAGATTTTAAGACCCTTTGGTGCTCCAGGAGAACAGCATACCACTGAACTTTGTGTTCAAGGCTGTTGAAATAGATTCCGGCTCCTTTCCCCACTGCATTGTCACCCAGCTCAACCAGTAGAAGATGTCACCATAATCAGACTCAACCACATTGAAAATAAATATCACTTAACCAAACCTCTTTCCAGAGACCTTGGCGTTGTTGTATATTATTAGTATATGATTTCCTTATTCACATTTGATGTAATGTAGCTGATGTCCATTAATAACAAATAATCTTTCATTTATTTGTTTGATGCATAATAAGGTTCTTCAATTATTTTCAGAGAAACAACAGCTTATCTCTCCATAAAATAATGTAACTCTTCCATAGTCACACCCAACTTAATCACTTGTATTTTATGTATCTTATGCACTTCATTCCTTTATCATTCATGGTATTCATTTAGTAGTTGTGTTAGATATTCTTGTCTATCTTTTGTTAATAAAATTTATTTTATTACACTTGTGTCTTCCTTGTGCTGATAATACAGACGAGGTTCTACAAGTTAGCAATTTCACCAATCTTTCAGATAATTCAGCTAACCAACTCCATTCACTTTACATTAATTCTAAATTATTTAACAGCCTGCTGTTGGGACTGTTCTCATATTGCCAAGGTAAAAGACCTTGACTGGTGCCCTGAACTTGGAGAAGGGGTCATCTGATGTACTCATAACCACACCTTAAGTGATGTGTGTTCCAAAAATCACCACGTCAGCAGTGATGTGATTCTCGTTTGGCTCTCATAGAAGGCGGTCGCATTTTTTCTCCCTCTCCTCCCCCTAACCTTCCCTGCTTTGCTCTTGTCTCGTCTATTGTCTTACTCTGTGAGACTCTCTCTGCACTGCTCTCCAAACATCTAAAAATCATGGATTTGATCAACTGGTCTCTCAACGCAATTGACACCATCTTCTCGACGAGAAGCTTGGGTTCGGGGGAACCTGACTGCCCTGCCGGAACGTTCGCAGCTGGCTACACGATGGAGGCGTGGGAGAAGTGGCGGGTCGTGTGTCTGGCGGCCCTTTCCGTGGAGGACATTGAAGATATCTACCTATTCGGAACCATGATAACAGGTCTTCTGCTGACTGGATTAGGCTTTGCCCTGGTTTATCGAGATAATCGGAAAACGGTAACAGCTGTTCAAAACCTCACAAGGCTGCCCGTCATGATTGAACAAGCAGTGGGCAGAGCGGTCAGCACTGAGACTGGGACTATTAACCGCAATATGGATAACATCATGGAGAAGCTCATGGCTTTGCAAAGGCAATTGGACCGATTCGGAGACCAGAATGGACTAAGAGAGTAGCTGTGCAAATTGGAATGCGGCTATTCGCCCCAAGACAAAACAATCCCAATCTTATCTGCTTTCGGCTCCCATCAACCAGCACTGGCCTCAGCCAAGGCCGCTGTTGGAACAACAACTCCCCCGGAAGAGCACTGGAGTGAGACGCTCTTGTATTCCTTCCCCCAATCCCACAGACAACCTGTTGATTGTTGACTATGTCTGGGACCTGATCAAGGTTGTCTCCATGGCAACTTGCTGGGTATCGCTTTAACAATCCTGTGGACTGAGGCACCTAGATTTGATGCCAGGAGTAGTGACTCTACAGGCCTACACAGACAAGAACTTTTACATACACGCACACATACTCACATATATAGATATACATTCACCAACCCAACCCCTAATCCCTCGCCTTCGCCGCTTTGTACCGCCAGTCTGGCAAACGGGTCTGTGACCAGCGCTTTCTAGCTGCAGGACCGGATGGCTGTTTGCCTGTGCTGGATTATCTCCATCCCCCCACTCCCCCTCCCCTGTTGCAAGTCGTGTATTATGTTGTATTGATTATGTGCTTATGTTGCTGAGGTGTTTTTTTCCTGTCCCACACTGTACTCCCCTCAGGAGCATAGTCTGGGGTGGTTTTTTTTCTCTCCTCCCCTTCCTCATGTTATGCTGTATTTCTTCCAAATTCCCTGTCTTCCTGTTCTGTCTACCCCCTTGTCATATTGTATGTATGTATGTATGTATGGACAGGTTGACGGACAATTTCGCTGGTACCTGTGACTAGTGACAAATAAAGGGCTTCATTCATAACCGCTGCAAAGGTGGCACTCGCAAGCACTCTTCTGAAACCTAAAATGATGAATGGGACAACCTACGGTCTCGTGGATTTAATGGACACGCACACGGCAGCCATTGTAAGTCCACAAGATCGAAAGTGCATAGAAGTGTGCCGTTTGGGATTCAGCCATTGCATAAAAGCACATACCAAGCTGAATTCAGAATAGTATACTAGTACTATTTTTGCCATTCTAAATTCAGCCTTTGTTTTATCCTACATTTATCCTATGTTTTGACAATTCTGGATTGTTTTTTCTTTGAAACATCTTGGAGCTCTCATGGCAACACAGCTGCTCTATTCTTAAATTTGGCATTATAAAATACAGNTTTTTTTTTTAAACATTTCCTACTCTAGGGTCATTTCTTTATTTTTGCTATTTTCATGTACAGCACTTTGGTACCCATTGTGGTTTTTGAAAGTGCTCTAGAACTAAAGTTGAGTTGAGAGTTGAGTATTTTACTTGGTGTCCTTGGATGGGTGAAAGTAAAATCACTACATCTGCCTGCCTTCTTGTAAGTAAAACCTTGTTCATATTTTATCAATCCTGTCTTCTGTCCATCTTCATAATCTTCATCTTTGTGACGCTATCGTTTCTTAGGCGGGGTTATTAAATTTTATATCAATGCAGCAGTTTGGAGGCGTTACTTGCTTTTGTTGTTTGTGTCTCTGATGGGGATTCCCTTCTGTGGCTTCCTTGCTGAAAAAGGATTTTCCAGGTTTGTTGATTCTCTGGAGGGCTTTTCGCGTCTGGAGTGACGTCTCGAGCAGCCAATCAGATGGTGTGTTGGCAATGAATAGAAGCAAAGTCTCTGCAGTTTGAAGTTGAAGTTTGAAAGAGTTGTGGACTGCGGCTTGCTGCAAAAACTTAAATTGGAAAATGCCCTGGTTACTTAATTTGTAACCCTATTCCCTGAAAAGGTGGGAACGAGAAGCTGCGCTGAGCGCTGTGGGAACGTCTTCGTGACCAGCTGTGAATATGTGTAAAACAACTTCAATGAAATTGACCTATATTTATAGCCTGTGTGACATCATTGGAATGCATCTGCAGATATTTTGTCTGAAGAGCAGTCCTGGGACATCCCAGTGCGGCAATGAAGCACAGCTTCACGTTCCCGCCTTTTCAGGGAACAGGGTTATAGTGAAGTAACCCGGGGCGTTCCCTCTCAAAGGCTACACTCAAGCTGCGCTGAGCGCTGTGGGAATGTGAATACCCACGCCGCCGCACTGTGTGTCCAGACCCCCAGGCTGTGAAGTTTGTCACAAAGCACAGATGATCTCAGACACAAGCTTGCGATGTTGGAAAATGCCCTGGTTACCTTTTCCTATTTAGCACCTAAACTCTGGAACAATCTTCCTAGCATTGTTCGGGAAGCAGACACACTCTGTCAGTTTAAATCTAGACTAAAAACACATCTCTTTGCTCTTGCATACACATAACACATTATCAATACATAAACATTTTTTCAAATCCGTTAAAGGATTGTTACGCTGCAATAATTAGGTCGGCCGGAACCGAGAACATTTCCTATAACACTAGATATACCTGTAGATCAGAATAAGAATGGCATCTACGCTAATATCAGTCTCTCTGCTTATCCTGAGGTTTGCCGGGTGCTGGACCCAGGCCGTATCCAGATCGAATGGAGAACCTGTGCCTGGACCTGACTACAACGTGGCCCAGGAGACAATGGGCCTACAGATCCAGTTCTGGCTGCATCTATAATTCAGATTTTTAATCTCCGTATCCGCTTACATATATTTATATTTATATAATCTATTTTTAATCCCTATAATAAATCTGTATAATTCAGATTTTGATCTCCATATCCATTTACATATATTATATATATCTTCCAAGGGGTTTTTTCCCTCCTAGGACTTTTTTCCCAGTGTTACCACACTAGGTTTTTCTCCTAGGGGGTTTTTTCCACCCCTGGGAGTCAGCCAACATTGGCTTAATGTAGCACCATCTTGTATATGTTACATATTACCACGCTTGCTTGTACAGCTTATTTTTAACCACTTATCTTTTTTCTGTGCTTCTAATATGTAAAGCTGCTTTGAAACAATTACCAATTGTAAAAAGCGCTATATAAATAAATTTGACTTGACTTGACTTGACTTGTTGACTCAAGGACACAAGACGCATAAAACCTTATGAATGTGTGCGGAGAGGACCATCCTGCCATCTGTTTTGAGGCGGCCGCACCTCTGTTACAAACGCCATGACAAACAAACAGTTGCTCTGACTTACGCCACTGGCTAGTGTGGTGGACGTAGGTCTGAAGAGCACAGACTGGATACAGTCTGTGAAGTCTCTCCTGCTCCGGCGTAGTAAACGGCAGAGGGCAGAAGGCTTCGAGAGTGACCGGATGCAAGTTCGAGAAAGGAACCTTAGGCAGATAGTCAGGATGAGGATGCAAAATAGCTTTCACCATTCCTGGGGCAAAGTCTAAACAGGATAGCACAATGGGCAGAGCCTGCAAGTCCCCAATTCTCTTTAGAGAAGTTATAGCCATTAGGAAAACAATTTTCAGAGTTAACTGTCAGAAACTGACTCTAACGGTTCAAAGGGGTTCAAACCAGGCCCTCTAGGACTATTGCTAGGTCCCATGAAGGGATCCTGGTTCTGGAAGGAGGCTTATGCCTCCTAAACTTCTTCACGCAATAACCTAGAATACTGTCTAACACTTGATGGCTGCTCTGTTAAGTCTTCGTCGTCAGTTAGGAACCTGGGTGTGCTCTTTGATACCAATCTTTCATTTGAAGGCCATGTTACTAGCATCTGTAAAACCGCATTCTTCCATCTTAAAAATATATCTAAACTACAACATATGCTCTCAATGAAAAATGCAGAACAGTTAGTTCATGCGTTCATGACCTCAAGGCTAGATTACTGTAACACTCTACTGGGTGGTTGTTCCTCCCGCTTGATAAATAAACTACAGCTCGTACAAAATGCAGCAGCTAGAGTTCTTACTAGAACTAGGAAGTATGACCATATTAGCCCAGTTCTGTCATCACTGCATTGGCTTCCTGTTAAACATCGTATAGATTTTAAAATCTTGCTAATTACTTACAAAGCACTAAATGGTTTAGCTCCCCAGTACCTAAGCGAGCTCTTAATGCATTATAGTCCTTCACGTTTATTGCGATCTCAGAATTCAGGCCAGCTGAAAATACCTAGAATATCAAAATCAACCGCAGGCGGTAGATCCTTCTCCTATTTGGCACCTAAACTCTGGAACAATCTTCCTAGCATTGTTCGGGCTGCAGACACACTCTGTCAGTTTAAATCTAGACTAAAAAGGTATCTCTTTAACCTGGCATACACATAACACATTATCAATTTATATTTTCAAATCCGTTAAAGGATTATTAAGCTGCATAAAATAGGTCAGCCGGAACCGGGAACACTTTCTATAACACCAGATGTACTCGTTACATCAGAAAAAGAATGGCATCTATGCTAATATTAGTCTTTCTGTTTATCCCGAGGTTTACCGTAGTCAACCGGATCCGGGCCGTATCCAGCTGAGACCAAGGACCGGAGCCATGACACGACCACAACGGAGCCCTGAAGTATCAGCAGAGATCGAGTCGACTAGATCATCCATTGTGAAGACATAATCAACACGACAGCCAGTAGCACAGTTCCTCAACAAACCGTCCATACCGGCGTGATGAATACGATCCTCAACTGGATGGAACTGAAATAAACACTTTGATTGTTGCGATCCTATCAGACTTATGATAGCAACCTGATTCATAACAAAGCACTGTTCGCCAGAGGAGAACTGGCCCCCTGACTAAGCCTGGTTTCTCCCAAGGTTTTTTTCTCCATTTTAACACCTATTTGCCACTTGTTTGCCACCTGTTTGCCACCTGATGTCACCTGATGGAGTTTGGGTTCCTTGCCGCTGTCGCCTTTGGCTTGCTTAGTTGGGGACACTTGACATTTAACTTGACATTTGATATTCAACAGTATTCTTGACATTTAATCAACAGTGCTTCTGATCTACCTGCATTGACACTATTCTTTAAGAGCTGCTGTGCAGCCAAAATTATGTACCAGTTATCAATGTAAAGCTGCTTTGACACAATCTGCATTGTAAAAAGCGCTATATAAATAAAGGTGACTTGACTTAAGCCACCTAGCTCCTAGAACGAAGCGAGAGAGCAGGACATGCTTGCCCAAACGCACCCCGTCAATCAGAGCATGGCAAGCCGAAAGAGCGGCCACATAAACCCTGAGAGTGGCAGGGCATGTGCCTGTTGATAGGTCTCAATAACATCAGGTGAAAGCCCTATGTCCCTCAGTTGGTTCCCCTCAGGGGTCAAACATGAAGGTTTCCACATCTCCATCAGGGGATGAAATATTGTCTCCTGCACCTGAGACAGAAGGTCCCTCCTCTTTGCTATTGCCAATGGTGAGCCGTCGAGGAGAGATATTATCTCCGAGAACCATATTCCATTCAGCCAATGTGGCGCTATCAGTAAGAGGCAAGTCCCTTGTTGGCGAACTTTGGCTAGAACTCCTGGGAGCACAGAAACCGGAGGAAACGCATACAGGCGCATTCTGGGCCACGTATGCGCTTCACATCCAGACCCAGGGGGAGCTGGGTGACTCCGAAAGAAGTAGAGTGGACATTGCGCTGCCTGTTGAGGGGCGAAGAGGTCCATCTCTGTTTCATAAAATCTTTACCAGATTTGTTTCACTACCTCGGGTGGAGTTTCTACTCCCCCGTCGGTATGCTCTGTCTGGACAGATATCTGGGGATACAAATTGCCCTGAGGGACAGGAACTTGTCCTGAGCCCAGAGCAGAATGCGCTGCACTAGCCTGTCTAGACGTCGCAAACGCAGTCCACCCTGGTGATTTGTATAAGAGGCTACCGCAATAATGTTCACCCGCACTAGGACATCGTAATCCCTTAACTGGTGGAGGAAGTACTTCAGGGCCAGAAATACAGCCATCAATTCGAGGCAATTGATGTGCCAATCGAGATGATGACCTCACCATATCACTTTGGACTGGGCAGCCACCTAAGACCGCTCCCCAGCCCGTACGGGAAGCGTCTGTTGTTGGCATCTTGCAACATCAACGCATATAGAGTGGGACCCAAGGTGAAGAACCGGGGTCTGAGCCACATAGAAAGGGAACGAAGCTGCAGTGCGTAACCCTTACGATAAACATGGATTTTTAAAAGTACAGGAAGCATTAGCGCATGACTTACCATTAACATGGATTTTAGAAAGGGCGCGAAGCACGTGCCCTTGCCCTTATTTGCCGTGGGAGAATTGCTTGGACAAAACCTCCTGGCTTTGAGCCACAACTGAAACGGTCTTATATGCAAGAGGCCCATAGGAATCACAGAGTACACTGACCCCATGAGACCTAACATTTCTTGATACTGCAGAACAGTGCAATCTTGGCCTAGCCTGACATTGTTCAGGGTGGTTAGAATGGTCTTGACTCGAGCGGGAGACAATTGTGCCCGCATCGTGGTCGAATCCCATATGACCCCTAAATATGTCGTTCTCTAGGTAGGACTGAGAACACTTTTCTTCTCATTTGGTCGCAACCCTAGAGAAACTAGATGAGCTGGTACAACATCTGTGTTGTAACACCATCTCTTGTGACTGTGCTAGTATTAGCCAGTCGTCTATGTAATTCAAAATGCGAATGCCCTGTAGTCACAATGGAGCCAGTGCTGCATCCATGCATTTTGTATATGTGCGCGGTGATAGGGCTAGGCCAAATGGAAGAACCTGATATTGGTAAGCTTCACCCCCAAAAGCGAACCTCAGGAACCTCCTGTGTGTGGCAATATTTCTATGTGAAAATATGCGTCCTTGAGATTGATTGTGACGAACCAATCGTAGTGTTGGATTGCGACACGATCATCTTAACTGTTAACATCTTGTACTTGAGAGCTTTGTCTGAATGGTTTAAGCCTCGAAGATCTAAGATTGGACGCAGCCCCTCGTCCTTTTTGGGAACTAAGAAGTATCTGCTGTAGTAACCTGACTCTCTCTCTAGGGGGTGAAACATGCTCTATGGCCAATTTCTTCAGAAATGATTGCAGCACTTGTGACAGTAAAGTCGCTTGCCCCGGCTTCGCGGTAGTGGAGACCACGCCGTTGAAATGCAGAGGACGATGAATAAATTGGATAGTGTATCCTTTTTCCAACGGAAAACACTTCAGTGTCCTCCGCCCGAGCCGAAGAAGCGCCGAGGCAGGCTTCGGTCCCGGCAAAGGGACCTGGAGAGAGAGAGAGAGAGAGAGAGAGAGAGAGCACAACAGGGATGGACCCGTCTCTCAATCCTCAGCCAGATCTCCACGCGAGCCCCACGATCACATTGTGGGTGCTACCCCTTTGAAATAAGCAAAGCGAACACAAAGCACTTAAACTGTGAACATTCACAGTGTTCGCACTCGCCCTGTTACAACGCAAGGGCAGCATGCTCTTCCCCAAACAAACAAAACAATACTGTTGTGTGTCCGATTCAAAGATGGAACGTGAACACAGAGACACACACCGTTTGCTTTATTCAGCCATGACTTTCTCTCAAATATATAATATATAATATATGTGTGTTCACTTTTCACTTGTCAGACAGAGCTGAAAAAGGAACAAGGAGAAAGTTCTGCGCACTGCCTATCAAATCTAACTCCTAACAAAGTGATGAAGGAAGGAAAGAGTTTGAGCAGAGCTGCTTCACATATACACTTCACAGTGTGGCCTCTGAAGACAAAAGACCTGCAGATGCACCTGTGGCTCATCTAATTATAGCCTCGCTTACGACGCATTCCAATGACGTCTCGCAGGCTATAAATATTCATTGATGTTGTTTTACACATATTCACAGCTGGTCATGACTAAAAACGTTCCCTCAGCGCTCAGCGCAGCTTGAGTGTAGCCTTTGAAACGGAACAAGACTCTCAATGGAAAAGAAAAGAACCTAAGTAAAAGAAGGAAAATTAAATGAGACAAGAGTAGTTAGATGGCTTGCATGATGTTGTAATAGGCTCTAACCTATTTTTACCAGTGCTATCCACATGCTTCTCCTAATGCTTTGTTTGTATCCAGAGTTTTTAAACTGAGATGTTTGTCCAACCCTTCAAAAGAGTTCTGACCAAGTTTTCTTATTAGTCACATGGTCTCTTAACTTACCTGCTGTAGCAGGGGATAATTTAAACATGATTTCTATAATACGAATATGATACATTTTACACAGATTTGATTCATACCACAGGTATTCTATGAACTATAAAATGATTAATGATATTCAAAAGTGTGCGTTGCAGACATTACATTTCTGACATTTCAGTCCTGTGTTCCAGAGGTAACTCAGAGGTCTTAAGAAGTTTTAAGTTTAGGACATTTTGTCTTGGGAATCACCCAACCTTTGGTGTTAACTCATGTAAACTCATGTGAAAACTTTTGAACAGGATGAAGATGTCCAAATTTGTCTTATTTTGTTGAAATCTCTCTCTCTTTTTTTTATTTTTTATTTAGTACTGACCTTCGGAAGCAACAGAAGACACTTGCATGTTTCCCGGAAGACAAATTAAATAGAATTTACATTGATCTTCAAATTCAAAATGTTTTCACCCCCCAGGTCTTAATGCTTTGTGTTTCCTTCTGGAGCATTAGTGAATGTTTGAACCTTTTTTAATAGTTGTAAGGATGGATTTCAACTAGACTAAATTCAAGATTCCTATCCTGTAATAAAACAATAAAACTCTCTAATCTGAAGAGAGGATCTGCGAGAAAGAGCATAGGACAACACCTGGCTCAACCTCCTCTCTTCCCCCCCATGCTGAGTTCCTGACTCCTCACACCCTCTCCTTCCCCTCAGGCCATGCAAACCTCACAAATCTAAAATCTTAGTTGTTTTAAGTGACATCAATGTAAATACTTCTGGTGCGACTGGTAAGATGGTTTCACTCCCACATCAATAGAACAGACAAGAATAAAGAAAACAAAACCTGTTCTCCTGGTGTGGGAGATGCCCCAATAAAGATTTTTATTAACCATTTGTTTGATCCCCAAAAACTAGGCGTGTGACCCTTTGGGGCACAAGAAAAGGTCCAACAAAAGCTGCATGAATATTTGGGTGCTAAATGTTTACTGTCCTTTTGTTAAGACTTGAGTGGTTTGCCAGATCCCTTTAAATACCCAAGGAAGCATCTGCATTCAGAACTTCCCGCACCATTGCTGTGTGTATCTCTCTATTTGCCAGGTATGCTGACTCTTTGAAACTCTTTTTAATATTATGTCTTGAATTGTACTTTGTATTTTATGCTGATCAGTTGTGTGATGGATTCTTTTTAATTCCTTTAATTGATTTTTAACTCTGCTTGGCAAATCAATAAATGTTATTCTTGATTTATTCAGCATTATTCTTAATTCATTATTTCTAGTAGATTAAAGCGAAGGTATTACCACAAATCTTTGTTCAGGATTGATCATACGGAAGGTTTAATGGATGGAGCATAGGGCACATCAATTAAGTCCATTTCGATTTCTGACTATCGCTGCCTTAAATAAGTTGCAGTTTTCGTAAATATATAAAAACTATGCTTTTTGTTACGGATAAGCAGCGCGTGACCAACTTAAAGGTAGATATTTACCCTGCATCCAATGTTTAAGGTCAAAACTGACGAGTTTGTATCCAGGAAGAGCACTCAGTCGGCCGACGTGACTTTTCTAAAGCGATACCGGGGCCGCAGTGAACAAATAATTGAAAGTATAAGATAATCAGAAAAATCTAAGATCCAGATTAAAACACAACTAATCTTATGATCAGCTGTTACATCAGAAACATTGTGAAACTAAGAGTCATTTATAATTGGAGTCAGATTGAAATTATTCATGGAGTCAGATTTGAATTTGACACAAAAATGTTATTAAATTATGATTTTTACAGAAGTGCCAGAGGACGAACACGTGCAATACCTTCAACCAGACCACTAGACGCAGTCGTTGGGCTAGTGGGTGGAACCTTACATAGTTGTGTTTGAGTCCCTCAATTGTCCTCAGTGTGAAAAGATGGATCTCAAAATCATACAGTCACTGCTGGAAAGGGTTCAAATATGCTGAAAAACTGAAGAATTTTCAGGACCTGGAGGACTTTTCTGAAGAACAGTGCTCAGTTTAACTGCTCAGAACAAACAAGGAACTCATGAACAACCATCACAAAAAAAACAAAAAAAAAACTGTCGTAGATCATCCAGGTAACCACACACAGTATTAAGAACCAATGGTTCCCAAACTTTTGAACAGGGATATTTAACAGGGATAAATTCAGCTTTTTTTTTTTTTGTCTTGTGGACTATATGTAAACATATTTTAGTAAAATATCTTACCCAGGACAGTACTAAATAAAAAAATAACATGCCTTTTGTATAATCTCTAATAGTTGAAAATGTAGCTATTCATTAATACACAATTTTATATTTCTGATGGATCTCCCCTGATTTCTGTTTTGTAAAAGAAGCTTACTCTGTTAAAGAGTATGCTAAATGTTGGAGTTTACATTTTACAACGGGGTAAGTCACTATGGTTTTCTCATGAATCAGAATGCACAGCTGGAGTAATTATATTAAAAATAAATTAATGTACAATTACACATTCTATTCTTACTATGCGAGTACAGTTACATTGCAATAGTGATTCATTCATCCTCCACAAAGCAAAAAGTAGCTCTCAAATGCTCAATTAATTCTTTAAGAATTCACAAATGCATGATATAAAAATTAATTACAATACAAATAGCCGTTTTAGGATTAAACAGTTTTATTCATGTAGTATTACTTTGTGAACACTGGTTTTTTTTTTTTGTTTGTTTTTTTTAGTCCAGCATGCAGTCACAAAAGCCCCACCCACAAAAATAGTTTTCTTTTGAATAACACCCTGTTTTAAAAAAAAACACTTCCTCTATAAAAACAAAACGATTTCTTTCTGATAGCATTAATTGTTCATCCAGCAGGTTTGTTAATCTAGCTCTCTTAAAGACCCATGCTGATTGCTGCACAGTGATGGAAGTCCAAAGATCTGTGGCTTCTGCGTCTATGTCCAGGGTTGCATGACTGAGGATTACAGACATTGAACATTACTCACATGATTTATGCAATGCATTTAAAAAAAATTTTTTTAATTCAGAGAGATTCCAAAAACAACC
This sequence comes from Anabarilius grahami, assembly GCA_003731715.1. Lineage (NCBI taxonomy): Eukaryota > Metazoa > Chordata > Actinopteri > Cypriniformes > Xenocyprididae > Anabarilius > Anabarilius grahami. The sequence goes on from RJVU01071460.1 coordinate 157,842, forward strand.
ACATTATAATATTTCTAATTTATTTGGAGTTTACCGTCAAAGCAATGCAAAGGGTGGATCATTAAAAAATGCAATGAATATGATACCTGTGCACATCTGCCACTCTGTACCAGGCAGAGGTGAACCTGACAGTGCAAAAAAATGCGGTCGGAAGCTCCTGTGAATGTGAACATACTGAAGGAGAAATGGCTTGTTGTGTCAATGCCATTCTGTAAAACTTCCACTGTTCCATCCTCAGGGTTAGAACATCTAGAAAAAGAGGAAATTAGTTGTATAAGCCATTTCACAAGTCTTTGCAGTGCTCCAAAAACCACAGGATTAATCCAAAATAGCAAGCAGAATAGTCCAAGCAGGATATTTGTATTAGTTTTCTGTCAGCTGTGCATGAGAATTAATTTCCTGAAAATGTGATTCCCGTGGAAATACGTGTCATCTTTGTGCTACAATAAAAATAAACACAATTTTGTAGTACAGTTGTTGCTTGTGTGCTGCCTTTGCAGTTTAAGATACCATTTCAGGGTGCCTAATTCAATAACACTACACATATGGAATTCCCCAGATGTACTTACAACCCACTCTGCCTTCTATCCACTCCTTCCACCTCAACTGCCACGTACATCTGCTGGTTCACCTGCACTTCCACATCCCCCTCATATGGGCTGGTAAACTGTGCATCATGATAAGGAATCATGTGGATCTGGTATGTGCCCTGGCCAGGAAGGTCTATGCTTACCACACTGTGGGGCACAATGTAAAAGTTACATGAACTCTTTCCTCAGTACACACACAATGGGGGAAAAAATGTGAGAAAGGAATAAGCAGCGATGGGCATGACCAAGACATGAAAAATTAGGACCAAACACTACAGATGCACAGTATGGTTGGGATGCACAAAGAATTTAATTCCACAAAATGATTCTGGTTCCTAACTGATTTGGTTACCAATATAAAACATTTAGAATAGATATTAAGAAATTAATTCTCATTACTGCCCTCTGTTACCAGCAACATTACTGGAGCTTCATGAAATCATGAAAATTATCAAATTGTTCTTATTTTATGTTTACTTTTATTGAAAAGTTGTCTCAAAATGATACCTTAATTCCTTTTCAAAGTGAAACTCAACACCGTGTCATGGAGTTGACGCTCATCATGAGCCAGTATCTGAAGCACGTGTGCTACACGACAATCTTGATTGACTATCACAGTCAGGTGACATCACAGGTGCACTGGCAGGGTATATAAGGGTGCCTAGAAAGAACAACTTTTCAAGGGGGATGGGAGCCAGGCGTCTGATGTACCTTCCCTTCCTCCCTGATCTCCATAATGAGTTTGTGCCATTCTCACCTCATGTTTACACCCCTGTAGTGAACAGCTATGCTAATTTAAAGGGGCTTGCTGAACATGGCTATGTGGGGATGCCCCAGTTCGAAGATTTGGCGACCTAGTGGAAGCCTCCAGCCTTGCCATCAAAGCCATGCCAGATGGCATCTAGGCTCAGTGGCAAGGCGTATGTGATGGCAGGTCAGGCCAGCGGAGTTCTGCACACCATGTCGGTGTTGCAGGCATATCAAGCCAACCTATTAAATGATCTGAGAGAGGGAGCATCTCAGGATGCAGTCCGCAACAGATCTTGCCCTCGGTGCTGCTAAACAAGTGGCTTGCGCTGTGGGCTGCTTGATTGCTGTCATGGTAGCCACGGAGAGGCATTTGTGGTTCAACTTCTTGGGGTTCAAGGAGAAGGAAAGCGCTTTTCTCCTTGATGCCCTGGTGTCACCTGCTGGGCTTTTTGGCACTGTTGTTGAGGCAGTGGTCCAAAAGTTTAAGGAGGTGAAGGTTAAGTCAGCTGCGTTTGAGTGGTATACCGCCGCCACAGTTGAGGTCCTACATCTCCCTCTTCTGACCCTGTTGCTGGACTCTGTTGGAGACAGGGTCAGAAGAAGAGCTTTGCTGCCCGTCTCAGCCTTTGATGAGTCAGGAAGAGGCAGTAACCTTGCAAGAAACCAAAAGAAGATCAAAGGGAAGTCATCTTGCCAAGAGGCAAAAGACACCAAACCCTTAGTCTCTTCTTTTTAGTTCATCACTTTATCATCTGTCGCCTGATTAATACTAGGAGTATGAAGTCGGCCGGTGCCGGGAGTTTAGAAGTGGTATCAATATGCTCCTTCTATAACAGTTGGGCTGTGATGAATGTGGATGATGGACAATACCGCAACTTGTACATCCTCATTGGTCACCCTTCCCCCTCCGGTACCAGGAGTGCAGAGGTATTAGCTATGTGCTCCCTTTGTGATCACATGTCAATAGGCTGGACAGGACAGGAAGAGTGGGCAATAATGCTTGATCGTCACACTTCCTTTGATGTCGCCTTCTATGGCATGGGGCTTGGAGAGGCATTAATCTACATCTTGTTGAATCACATTCATATTGGAAATAACATTTTGACACTTCAATTGGCAAGGGAGGCTGCATCAGCCGGTTTTCTTATATGGATGGGCAGTAAAGCAAGGAGAATGAGCTTTCCGCTTCTGTGTCACTGTCCTTCATTTGTTGCCCCTCCAGTCTATCTGGAGGTTATAGTGTGGACATAGTGTTAACAGGACTGTTAACACGATTTCTGGTTAGCATGGAGTATTGGAACAGTATAAAAGTATAAAGTGGACTTTATATTGGACATGGAGTATTGGAACAGTATAAAAGTATAAAAGTGGACTTTATCACAGTCTCTTTTGTTCGCTGGAACTGTAGGAATGGGCAACCATCAGCTGACAAGTGCTACTTGGTAGAGCAGACCTGGTCATTATCCGGCCCACTGGCTATCTTTGATCGGCCTGCGTGGCTCGACAATAAAGACTGCCTGATGACCCGGAGCCAGCGTGAATGACACACAGGACGGGACAGTTGACAGAACTGCCACTTGCCCAATAGGGCCAGTCCTGCATCATAGGGATGTGATATCTACGTCAATAATATCGTAATTGTTGTTTTAACGATGTGGAATTATCTATCTTGTCTAGTATGTCCCTCACTTTACAAAAGCCAAACAGAAACACACCCATAGAGTGCCACATACACTCCGTGATGTTGTTTGGGTTAGTGAGCGTGCACGCTTTCACTGTGTGATTTAAACTATTCAAATGCATTTAGAATACCCCCATATATATATATATACATACAGGTCCTTCTCAAAAAATTAGCATATTGTGATAAAGTTCATTATTTTCCATAATGTAATGATAAAAATTAAACTTTCATATATTTTAGATTCATTGCACACCAACTGAAATATTTCAGGTCTTTTATTGTTTTAATACTGATGATTTTGGCATACAGCTCATAAAAATTAGCATATCATGAAAAGGTTCTCTAAACGAGCTATTAACCTAATCATCTGAATCAACTAATTAACTCTAAACACCTGCAAAAGATTCCTGAGGCTTTTAAAAACTCCCAGCCTGGTTCATTACTCAAAACCGCAATCATGGGTATGACTGCCAACCTGACTGCTGTCCAGAAGGCCATCATTGACACCCTCAAGCGAGAGGGTAAGACAGAAAGAAATTTCTGAACGAATAGGCTGTTCACAGAGTGCTGTATCAAGGCACCTCAGTGGGAAGTCTGTGGGAAGGAAAAAGTGTGGCAAAAAACGCTGCACAACGAGAAGACGTGACCGGACCCTGAGGAAGATTGTGGAGAAGGACCGATTCCAGACCTTGGGGGACCTGCGGAAGCAGTGGACTGAGTCTGGAGTAGAAACATCCAGAGCCACCGTGCACAGGCGTGTGCAGGAAATGGGCTACAGGTGCCGCATTCCCCAGGTCAAGCCACTTTTGAACCAGAAACAGCGGCAGAAGCGCCTGACCTGGGCTACAGAGAAGCAGCACTGGACTGTTGCTCAGTGGTCCAAAGTCATTCGGAAATCAAGGTGCCAGAGTCTGGAGGAAGACTGGGGAGAAGGAAATGCCAAAATGCCTGAAGTCCAGTGTCAAGTTCCCACAGTCAGTGATGGTCTGGGGTGCCATGTCAGCTGCTGGTGTTGGTCCACTGTGTTTTATCAAGGGCAGGGTCAATGCAGCTAGCTATCAGGAGATTTTGGAGCACTTCATGCTTCCATCTGCTGAAAAGCTTTATGGAGATGAAGATTTCGTTTTTCAGCACGACCTGGCACCTGCTCACAGTGCCAAAACCACTGGTAAATGGTTTACTGACCATGGTATTACTGTGCTCAATTGGCCTGCCAACTCTCCTGACCTGAACCCCATAGAGAATCTGTGGGATATTGTGAAGAGAAAGTTGAGAGACGCAAGACCCAACACTCTGGATGAGCTTAAGGCCGCTATCGAAGCATCCTGGGCCTCCATAACACCTCAGCAGTGCCACAGGCTGATTGCCTCCATGCCACGCCGCATTGAAGCAGTCATTTCTGCAAAAGGATTCCCGACCAAGTATTGAGTGCATAACTGAACATAATTATTTGAAGGTTGACTTTTTTTGTATTAAAAACACTTTTCTTTTATTGGTCGGATGAAATATGCTAATTTTTTGAGACAGGAATTTTGGGGTTTCATGAGCTGTATGCCAAAATCATCAGTATTAAAACAATAAAAGAGCTGAAATATTTCAGTTGGTGTGCAATGAATCTAAAATATATGAAAGTTTAATTTTTATCATTACATTATGGAAAATAATGAACTTTATCACAATATGCTAATTTTTTGAGAAGGACCTGTATATATAAAGTTGTGATGCTGTTTTTTGAAACCCTGGATAAAAATGCAAATTTTTTAAAACTGATTTTGTGGATGTTCATTAAATAGTAATTAAATAGTCATCGTGTGCTCCACATTTTCAATGTATTGTTGTTTCATTAACTGTTTTTATAAAGTGAAATGAGTTAAGTGTACTGGTGCGGCCCTCTGACCACCCCATTTTCTCATGTGGCCCCTTGGGAAAATTAATTGCCCACCCCTGTGGTAGAGAGTACTATGAGAGTGATATGGTGCACTGCTTTCTTGGTAGCCCCTTCGGTTCATCCTGGAGGTAATAGTTGGACAATTGTATGTCAACTAGCTTCCTAGGAGACCCGTTACTGAGTGAAGCGCTTTCCTAGAGGTTAAGCGGCTGAGTTTTTTGGTCCTCAGAAGAGTTTTTTTTTCCCATAGCGTCAACTCCATGATACAGTGTTAAGTTCCACTTCAAAAGGGAAGTCTGGGTTACGTAGGTAACCCTGGTTCCCTGAGAAGGGGAACAAGACACTGTGCCATGTTGCCATATTTCCGGCATGCGTGTATGACTTCCTTCAGACAATATGAAGTTGATCATTTTCTTTCTAGCCACCCTTATATACCCTGCTGGGGCGCCTGTGACTTCACCTGACTGCAATAACCAGTCAAGATTGGCGTGTAGCACATGTGCTTCAGACACCAGTTCATGAGGAGCATTCCCATAGCGTCAGCTCCATGATGCAGTGTCTCATTCCCCTTCTCAAGAAACTGGGGTTAGAATACCCCAGTTTAAATACCTGATTTAATGTACTGATTAAAGTACGGATACCTTGATGAAATATTACTCCAGTAAAGTACAAAAAACAAACAAACAAACAAAAAATTACCTGGACATACCTACATATAAAATGATGCGCATACTCAAAAATTCTTTCTGGTGGGCCACGCTGCCCTTTGCCCCTTGTGTACTGCAAATTCTGTTAGATGTTATGATAAATTACTTACAATGTTTCTCATTTTAAGGCTACTTTGTATAAATGTATCTGCTAAATTAATAAATGTATGTGTTTACAAATAACATTTTTTTTTCCTATTTGAAAGATTCCTTAGTTCTGGGTTTAGATATATATATTTATTTTTTATTTTTTTTTATATACAAAGCCACTGGTACAGTATCTGCTAAATTAATAAATGTATGTGTTTACCAATAACTCTTTCTTTCTGTTTGAAAGATTCCTTAGGTCTGGCTTTTTTGTACATTTTTCATTTGAAATATAGTTGCATTCTCCATGAGCCACTGTTTTATACACTGTACAGCACTGTAACCAAACAAACAAACAACTCCCCAAATATTGCAGGGTTGTATGTTGCAGAAAGAAATATGGTACAATATCAAAATCAAAGTAATTTCTATACTTTATATTCAGTTCCTACCTCTGTTCAGCTTTAATGTCCATGGGCATAGAGAGGGTCTGGATCAGAGGGTACGCAAAAGAAAATGCAATGTTCATCCATCTCTCTCTTGTAATAAAACCCAATGGCAAGTTAGAATGAATGGAGTTTTGGTAGATGAAGTGAGTGTCATTATTCTGTGAAGACATTAACAAATATCAATTTCAAGTCAGTTTACTAATTGTCACAGATATTTATAGATTAATATAAATCATCAATAGTAGCACTTGTGAGAAAAAGGTAATGAACCAAGTATTACCGATAAGGTGGTACCACATGTGGCCTTCATTGTCAAAATGAAACAGAACTCTGCCATTTTCAGGAGTCCCTGTGCAGTTGGGATCATTTAGGTGCAGGACCTCAAGTGGAAAATCTGATTCAAAGAGCTGACAACAGGATAGAGACATGATGCCAGTGCTGCTGTAACAGACCTCCGTGGCATCCAAGCAGAAAAGAGATCCAATGTCACTTGTTGTATCACTCATATTATCCTATATTACCATCTGCAGTTGATTCAGATTATTTGCAGTGTAGTATATCTACTACAGCAAATATTGTAACACCTACCAGGTTTCAGGATTAGGTCTTTGTCCTTCCAAGCAACCACAGCCATAGTCTTTTCTAAAACTGCAAACCTCATTTCCAGTGCAGCCTAACGTGTCACAAACTACATAAAAAGATAGGGAAAGTGAAAAATATCATAGCAGATAAGGTGAAACAAGTCAAGTGCTCTGGTAAGCTACCAAATCCAGGAAAACTGTTTAAAATGTTGGTTGCTGTGGGGATTTTAAAAATGCATTTAGAAACTATATCTAGCATGAAAAGAAAAATGATGGTCCACATATTTTGACTACCAAAAAATTCCAACTGCAACCAACCAAACTGCAACTTTGAGAACCATTTTAGTACTAGCATTTAATACACATCAATTGTTTGTACAAGCAAAATGCTGCGAGACCATCATATCATTCTTATAATACTGAGAGACTCTATCCACCAAAATGAATGTGTAATGAACGAATCATGTATTCCATGCTACATATAACATACCTAGATAGTAAGCAGAGTTTCTTACATTACTTGTCACAAATTAACTTACAATTAATTACAGCAAACTTTGTGCCCCCCCTAGTAGCAGGGTTTATACACAGGATCGAGATGATCATGTTTCTGAGTGACTGCCAGGTGGTCAGGAAACCAATGTAACCATATATTCTTTTTCATATTGAGACTAACACTCAAACAGAAAATACACATATGCAATTTTTGAGAATTGTCTTTCATCAATCAGTCCTCATGTTACTTTAATTGTGAATTCATCGAGTTTTGGATCTGTTCCTCCAGAATTAAAACTAGCTGCCATTACACCAAATCTTAAAAAGCTTAGATGTTTCTGACTTGTCTAACTAGACAAGACGTGGCTCTGGAAGACCTGATGAGGCGAGGCTCAGGAAGATCTAGTGAGATGAGGCTCTGGAAGATCTACTGAGACAGGAGCTTAGAAAAGACCTCCAGGGCTCTGACTGGAACGTCCTTTTTGGTCATGTTAAGGCTGATAGGAAATTCTGGCACGACCTCTGTGGTTGTGTCAAGATGGACAGGAAACTCAGGGACAACCTCTGTGGTCGTGTCAAGACAGGCAGGAAACTCAGGGACGACCACGAGGCTGGATTCTAGGACTGGACCAAGCTTTGGAGTGGACTCATGGGCTGAAGCGGGCTCTGGAGCTGATTCATGGGCTGGAGCCGACGTGTGGGCAAGCCCACACATACCAAATGGCTGTGGCCATAATGGTCAGCGCTGCAGTCTCTGAGGGCTCAGGCGTGGCAGCCATCTCGGCAGAGGGCTCAGGAGGCTGTAGACACAGGCTTGATGGCCATGACGGGATGAGACTATGGAATGTCAGCGGAGACGTGACTCTGGGCGATCAGCGGAGACGCGGCGAGGCTCTGGGAGGTCAGCTGAGACGTGGCGAGGCTCTGGGAGGTCTGCTGAGACGCGGCGAGGCTCTGGGAGGTCTGCTGAGACGCAGCGAGGCTCTGGGAGGTCTGCTGAGACGCGGCGAGGCTCTGGGAGGTTAAATGTGACTTGACTTGGCTCAGGAAGATCAACTGTGACTTGGCTTGGCTCATGAAGATCAGCTGTGACTTGATTTGGCTCATGAAGATCAACTGGGACTTGATTTGGTGTTGTGATGGCCGCCATTTTGTGAGTGGGTTCTAGCGCAGCCACCATTAAAGACACTGGAGTAATGTCGCATTCCTCCGCGACCCACACAGTGAAAAGAGAGCCAGTTAACTTTAGAGCAAAATCCAAAAATTCAACGAGTGACCCTCGAGGACCATACTTGATTAAATAATCTTGCAGTGGTTTGTTTAATCCATGACAGAAGAAATCAATAAGAGCAAAGTCAGGCAAGTCAGATACATGTGCAATGTCCAGAAACTTTTTAATGTGGTCCTTGAGGGTACAATTACCTTGACGTAGCCGGACAAGACGTACTGCTGGATCCATGTTGTGGCTGGAACCGCTCATAAAAGCCGCTGGATCTTGGTTGGCTGAGTATTCTGTAACGAAGGGAACTGGACGACGGAGTTGAAGATCCACGTGCAGGCTTTATAAAAGTGAGCGTAGTCGTACAGGCAGAGGTCAAACACCAGCAAACAGATACAAGAATTGATAAAACACATATTATACAGACACCCTATATTTAATCTTATTAGATGATTAGTTAATTGCATTTGATTGATTTTACTTTCAATAAAACTTTTGCAATACATTTGTTAAAGGGTATTTTTAATGCATGTGTAGCCAGAGTTTTGTTGCATTTACACTGTTCTGACCACTAGGGGTCACCGTGGAGACGGGTGTCAGATTGTTTCGAAGCCTCGACACATCATGGCACATTTGCTTCAATTGCTTCAGTGTTTCACGAAGCCTCGATCTGCCCATCACTAGAAAACAGTCCAGGGTCAAAACAAAGGCAAGGTTGGGCAAGGCAGGGCAGGGCAAGGCAAGGCAAGGACAAGGAAACACGGAGACAAGGTCGGATACAGGGCTAAACAATACTCAGCCATGATTTCTTCTTCTTCTTCTTCTTCTGTAGTTTTTATTGGCAGTTTGCAAACAGCGTGCATTACCGCCATCTTCTGGACTGAGGTGTGAACTCATTTGGATAACAATTATATTACGCTACCATATGTGAGAAAAAGAAAAAGAGAAAAAAGAAAAAACTTTTATATACACTAAGTGGGGTTATGATTTCTTCCTATACTATATCCTGTTTGCAAGTTGAGTTTCTTTCAGATATATGATTACAGCTTTAATTAAAGATTGTTCACCTGACATACCAAATAATTTTTTTAAACACAGTTCATTATTTGTTATTCTTTCTAGTTATTTCCTTTTTTCAGAGTATTTTCTACATCTCAGGAGAATATGTTCAACATTCTCTACCTCTCCACAGAGTGTACATAGTCCAGTTTGGTGTTTGCCTATTATCCTTAAACAGCCATTTAAGCTTGTGTCCCTATTCTCAATCTTGTGATCATATTTTCTTCCTGCCTACTCAGCCCACTATATTTTTTACCTATTACTTCTTTTTGAATGCTGTACAAATGTCTTCCTTTCTTCTCCTGATCCCATGTATCCTGCCACCTTCTATTTATACTATCTTCAATAATAACTTTAATTTCTGACTTGCTTAATGGTACTTTTATTTCTATTTGATCTGCCTTCAGAGCATCTTTTGCTAATTTATCTATTTTTTCGTTTCCTTTAATACCTACATGTGCTGGAATCCAAGTAAACTCTATATAAACGTTTTGCTGACCTAATCTAAAAATGAATTGACTTCCCACTTTGAATACTTGACAAGGAGGACATGGAATCGGAACAGATGACTGTCCTATGTGGTTTTACTTCCTCCACCCATTGCAGTGCTATGATAATGGCCATTATTTCTGCTGAGAAGACAGAGAGGTGATCTGTAATTCTTTTTTGAATCATAATATTATATTTTGAAATGAATACTGCTGCACCTGTTTTCCCAGTAATTGGGTCTTTAGACGCATCTGTATATATCTGTACTGCATCATTATACCAGGTTTCTATATATTGTTGGATATGTTGATATCCGCCTTCATTTTGTATAATATTTTTCACTTCCATGTTTACTATGGGGTAACAAAATAGCCATGGAGGGATGGCAGTAATACTCATTGTTTTACAACATTCAATCGTGTCTATCCCCATTTCTTTTGCCTCTTTTCCCCCACTCCGTCCAAAACTACTGACATTAGTCCGACCATACTCCCAGCACTCTTCAAGTACCGTTTTTGAAGGATGTGATTTTCCATGTCCCTGCAGACTTATCCAATAAGACATTTTAAGTTTCAGTCGTCTAATATTCAATGGCATCTCTCCTACTTCTACTTGTATTGATGCTACTGGCGATGTTTTAAAAGCTCCACAACACAAGCGGAGGGCCTTAGATTGCATCTTATCCAAGACTGTCAATAAACATTTAGCTGCAGAATTATACACTATGCATCCGTAATCAAAAACAGATCGAATTAGAGCAATATATATCATCTTCATAGATGCTCCAGATGCACCCCAATTATATCCTGACAGACATTTAAGTACATTAATACCTCGTTTACATTTATCCACCATTTTTTGGATATGAATTTTAAAAGTAAGTTTATTATCAAACCATACTCCTAAATATCTTATTACCTTTTCTTGTTTGAGAGATTGTCCATACAATTTAATGTCTAATCTAGGGTTTTCCCGTTTTTTAGAGAGACATATATATTGAGTTTTCTCAACTGACAAGCGGAATCCCCATTCATGTGACCACTTTTCAACCTGTTCTATTGCTTTCTGCATTCTTGACTCCAGTACTTTAATGTTACGGCCCCTTACCCATAATGCCCCATCATCTGCATATAATGCTTAACTCATTCTCTGTTCAACTCCAGAAAAAATATCATCAATCATAATATTAAATAATATTGGGCTACATACGCTTCCTTGCGGAGTTCCATTTTCTATTGGGTAGATATTTGAAGATTCCACACCAATCCTAGTCCTTTCTCTTAAAAAGTCTCTAATCCATTTAAACATTTTACCACCTATTTCCATTCTATTCAATTTAATTAAAAGCCCTTCCTTCCATAACATGTCATAAGCTTTTTCTATATCAAAAAATGTTGCTAAAACATATTCTTTATTTACTTGTGCTTTCCGTATTTCATTCTCCAAACAAATTACAGGATCCATAGTTGTTCTTCCTTTTCGAAAGCCGCTCTGATAAGGAGATAAAAGATCTCTTTTTCCAATTTCATATACTAACCTATTAGTTATTATTTTTTCCATAAGCTTACAAAGGTTAGATGTCAAAGCTATTGGTCTGTAACTTTTAACATCTGTTTTATCCTTACCAGATTTTCCTATCGGGACTATTACTGAATGCTTCCAGCTAGTAGGTATCTTCCCTTGATCCCAAACTTTATTATAAAGCTTTAAAATTACATTTTTAGCTACATCACTCAGTAGTTCAATCATTTTATACACAATAACATCTTTCCCTGGTGAAGTATTTCTAACCCCTAAAAGTGCTCTTTTAAGTTCAAACAATGTTAACTTCATATCAAGTGGGCTGTCTTATTTCCTTTGTTCCCAATGCATCTTTGTTTTCCTCAATTACCTTCTTTCTCCATGCTACCTCCTCATTAGATAGATTTTGAGAGCTATGCACTTTAACAAAAGCCTTCGCAAGCATCTCTGATTTCTCTTCGTTTGTAATTGCAATTATATCATTGTTTTTAAGCACAGGCAAAGAAAATTCCCTTCTAATGCCTCCCATTTTCCTTATTATTGCCCAAATCTCACTGACCTGGATTTCTGTCCCAATATTACAACAAAAATCCCTCCAATATTTCTGTTTTGCTTCTCGTACAATTCTTTTAACTTTTGCCTGTGCTTTTTTGTATTCCATTAAATTGTTAAATGAATGATTTGATCTAACAATTTTAAAAGCTTTATTCCTTTCCTTTACTGCTTTTTTTACACTCATTTGACCACCATGGTACCATTTTCTTTTTCCTTGCCCTAGATGATTTACCTATAACTTCTTCTGCTGATTCCTGTATTATATTTTTAATCACCCTATTTAATCACCCCTGCCAACTGTTCTGATACTATTGTAAGATCAATAACTGACTTCTTACCATGAACTACATCATACCTAGTGCCTCTTCCATCATTCAAACATACTAATCTGTTTTCATCCATATATTCCTCAATAATCATCCCATTCCCATCTGTTTTTGTACTCCCCCACAACGTGTTATGAGCATTAAAATCTCCGCATATTATAATTTTGCCATTTCCCTCTCTATGTATATTATCAAGCATCTCTTTTGTTATCTTTTGGCAGGGATTATAAAAGTTTACTATTTAAATTTTTGTTTTGTTGACCCATATTTCAATTATAACCATTTCCAATTCTTTTTCAACACTGACATTTCTATAATTACAACATTGTTGAATGAAAGTAATCACTCCACCTCCTATTGCAGAACTTCTATCTTTCCGTATTGCCGTATAACCATATATTATAAAATCAAGTGAAGGTTTTAACCAGGTTTCTTGAACACATATGATATTTGGTTTAACGGGCAATTCTTCTATAAAATGTTTTAGTTCTTGTCCATTAGCAATTAGACTTCTGGCATTCCATTGTAAAATGGATAATACCATCAATGTCCACCACCACCACATGTTGATTGTGTTTCAGATGTCCCTGCTGTTAACATTGCATTGATTGATTCGACTGATAGTTCCTCTATTCCTAGGTATCTTTCTGCCGCTTTTGTGATTATTTTGATCCTTTCTGTTCTACTCTTTGTTTGGGCTGAGCAGTTGATTACTTCTACTATAAAAATTTCTTCTTTTCCACAATTAATGTGTCATTTGTTGTTTTGCAGCTTTTTTGTGTTACATTTTGACCTGGGTATTGAATCTCAGATACTGGTCTAGGCCTTGTAGTTGTTTCCACTTTAATAACTGCTTCTGCATAAGTAATCTTCTCTTTCATTCTCACACTCTGAACCTGCACTGCTCTTTTATGTGCTTCACAACCTTTATATGCTGCACTGTGTTCCCCTCCACAGTTACAACATATAATTTTTGACCCTTCTTTGCATTTCCTATACTCATGCTCTCCTCCACACTTTGCACAACGAATTTTGCCCTTACAAGCTGCCGCAACATGTCCATATCTCTGGCATTTAAAACACCTTGTAGGTGGGGGAATGTACGGTCTTACCATGTAGCTTACATATCCAATTCTAACCCTTTCAGGAATTTTATCCTCATCAAAAATCAACATTACTGACATGCTTTGTTCCCTAACTCCATTCCTTTTGTATGGCAAGCGTTTTACTTTAGTCACGCAAATTCCTTTTATGTTTCTTTGTATTTGTTCTTCCGTTATCTCAGTTGAAACTCCTGATATTACTCCCATGACTTTCCCTCTTTCTTCCCATATCTGTGGTTTAATATCCTTCCCAAGTAATGTCTTACACTTCATTAGTCTTTGTTGTTGATCTCTGTTTTTACATAAAATCAGCAAGTTTCCATCTCTTAAAGTTTTGACAAGCCGTACCTCACCTATTAATCGATGAATGGCATCACTAACTTTCAAGGGATTCATTACACACGGGGATTGGAATCGAAGTATAACTTTTATTTCTTTCCCTTCAGTTTCTCTTTCACTTTTATCTTCATCTGAATCTCGTTCCTTCCTTTTCTTTTTCTTGCGATTCCCCTGCATCCATTTTCCAGTGTTTGTATTTCCCTCGCTAACATTACTCCAATCATCAACATCCTCCTCATCTACATCAGAATCAGAATCAGAAAGAGCTTTATTGCCAGGTATGTTGTTTACACATACTAGGAATTTGTTTTAGTGACAGAAGCTCCACAGTGCAACAGAGTGACAGCGACAAGACAAGACACATAATAAAAGGAATAAAATAATAATATACGAATTTACAAGA